>JAZGUH010000023.1:0-7500 GCA_037893225.1 Hippasteria phrygiana | reverse complement strand
TAGGGTTAGGGTTAGGGTTAGGGTTAGGGTTAGGGTTAGGGTTAGGGTTAGGGTTAGGGTTAGGGTTAGGGTTAGGGTTAGGGTTAGGGTTAGGGTTAGGGTTAGGGTTAGGGTTAGGGTTAGGGTTAGGGTTAGGGTTAGGGTTAGGGTTAGGGTTAGGGTTAGGGTTAGGGTTAGGGTTAGGGTTAGGGTTAGGGTTAGGGTTAGGGTTAGGGTTAGGGTTAGGGTTAGGGTTAGGGTTAGGGTTAGGGTTAGGGTTAGGGTTAGGGTTAGGGTTAGGGTTAGGGTTAGGGTTAGGGTTAGGGTTAGGGTTAGGGTTAGGGTTAGGGTTAGGGTTAGGGTTAGGGTTAGGGTTAGGGTTAGGGTTAGGGTTAGGGTTAGGGTTAGGGTTAGGGTTAGGGTTAGGGTTAGGGTTAGGGTTAGGGTTAGGGTTAGGGTTAGGGTTAGGGTTAGGGTTAGGGTTAGGGTTAGGGTTAGGGTTAGGGTTAGGGTTAGGGTTAGGGTTAGGGTTAGGGTTAGGGTTAGGGTTAGGGTTAGGGTTAGGGTTAGGGTTAGGGTTAGGGTTAGGGTTAGGGTTAGGGTTAGGGTTAGGGTTAGGGTTAGGGTTAGGGTTAGGGTTAGGGTTAGGGTTAGGGTTAGGGTTAGGGTTAGGGTTAGGGTTAGGGTTAGGGTTAGGGTTAGGGTTAGGGTTAGGGTTAGGGTTAGGGTTAGGGTTAGGGTTAGGGTTAGGGTTAGGGTTAGGGTTAGGGTTAGGGTTAGGGTTAGGGTTAGGGTTAGGGTTAGGGTTAGGGTTAGGGTTAGGGTTAGGGTTAGGGTTAGGGTTAGGGTTAGGGTTAGGGTTAGGGTTAGGGTTAGGGTTAGGGTTAGGGTTAGGGTTAGGGTTAGGGTTAGGGTTAGGGTTAGGGTTAGGGTTAGGGTTAGGGTTAGGGTTAGGGTTAGGGTTAGGGTTAGGGTTAGGGTTAGGGTTAGGGTTAGGGTTAGGGTTAGGGTTAGGGTTAGGGTTAGGGTTAGGGTTAGGGTTAGGGTTAGGGTTAGGGTTAGGGTTAGGGTTAGGGTTAGGGTTAGGGTTAGGGTTAGGGTTAGGGTTAGGGTTAGGGTTAGGGTTAGGGTTAGGGTTAGGGTTAGGGTTAGGGTTAGGGTTAGGGTTAGGGTTAGGGTTAGGGTTAGGGTTAGGGTTAGGGTTAGGGTTAGGGTTAGGGTTAGGGTTAGGGTTAGGGTTAGGGTTAGGGTTAGGGTTAGGGTTAGGGTTAGGGTTAGGGTTAGGGTTAGGGTTAGGGTTAGGGTTAGGGTTAGGGTTAGGGTTAGGGTTAGGGTTAGGGTTAGGGTTAGGGTTAGGGTTAGGGTTAGGGTTAGGGTTAGGGTTAGGGTTAGGGTTAGGGTTAGGGTTAGGGTTAGGGTTAGGGTTAGGGTTAGGGTTAGGGTTAGGGTTAGGGTTAGGGTTAGGGTTAGGGTTAGGGTTAGGGTTAGGGTTAGGGTTAGGGTTAGGGTTAGGGTTAGGGTTAGGGTTAGGGTTAGGGTTAGGGTTAGGGTTAGGGTTAGGGTTAGGGTTAGGGTTAGGGTTAGGGTTAGGGTTAGGGTTAGGGTTAGGGTTAGGGTTAGGGTTAGGGTTAGGGTTAGGGTTAGGGTTAGGGTTAGGGTTAGGGTTAGGGTTAGGGTTAGGGTTAGGGTTAGGGTTAGGGTTAGGGTTAGGGTTAGGGTTAGGGTTAGGGTTAGGGTTAGGGTTAGGGTTAGGGTTAGGGTTAGGGTTAGGGTTAGGGTTAGGGTTAGGGTTAGGGTTAGGGTTAGGGTTAGGGTTAGGGTTAGGGTTAGGGTTAGGGTTAGGGTTAGGGTTAGGGTTAGGGTTAGGGTT
The DNA here is from genome assembly GCA_037893225.1 of Hippasteria phrygiana. Taxonomy (NCBI): domain Eukaryota; kingdom Metazoa; phylum Echinodermata; class Asteroidea; order Valvatida; family Goniasteridae; genus Hippasteria; species Hippasteria phrygiana. The sequence continues at coordinate 5,651 of JAZGUH010000023.1, read as the reverse complement.
AGGGTTAGGGTTAGGGTTAGGGTTAGGGTTAGGGTTAGGGTTAGGGTTAGGGTTAGGGTTAGGGTTAGGGTTAGGGTTAGGGTTAGGGTTAGGGTTAGGGTTAGGGTTAGGGTTAGGGTTAGGGTTAGGGTTAGGGTTAGGGTTAGGGTTAGGGTTAGGGTTAGGGTTAGGGTTAGGGTTAGGGTTAGGGTTAGGGTTAGGGTTAGGGTTAGGGTTAGGGTTAGGGTTAGGGTTAGGGTTAGGGTTAGGGTTAGGGTTAGGGTTAGGGTTAGGGTTAGGGTTAGGGTTAGGGTTAGGGTTAGGGTTAGGGTTAGGGTTAGGGTTAGGGTTAGGGTTAGGGTTAGGGTTAGGGTTAGGGTTAGGGTTAGGGTTAGGGTTAGGGTTAGGGTTAGGGTTAGGGTTAGGGTTAGGGTTAGGGTTAGGGTTAGGGTTAGGGTTAGGGTTAGGGTTAGGGTTAGGGTTAGGGTTAGGGTTAGGGTTAGGGTTAGGGTTAGGGTTAGGGTTAGGGTTAGGGTTAGGGTTAGGGTTAGGGTTAGGGTTAGGGTTAGGGTTAGGGTTAGGGTTAGGGTTAGGGTTAGGGTTAGGGTTAGGGTTAGGGTTAGGGTTAGGGTTAGGGTTAGGGTTAGGGTTAGGGTTAGGGTTAGGGTTAGGGTTAGGGTTAGGGTTAGGGTTAGGGTTAGGGTTAGGGTTAGGGTTAGGGTTAGGGTTAGGGTTAGGGTTAGGGTTAGGGTTAGGGTTAGGGTTAGGGTTAGGGTTAGGGTTAGGGTTAGGGTTAGGGTTAGGGTTAGGGTTAGGGTTAGGGTTAGGGTTAGGGTTAGGGTTAGGGTTAGGGTTAGGGTTAGGGTTAGGGTTAGGGTTAGGGTTAGGGTTAGGGTTAGGGTTAGGGTTAGGGTTAGGGTTAGGGTTAGGGTTAGGGTTAGGGTTAGGGTTAGGGTTAGGGTTAGGGTTAGGGTTAGGGTTAGGGTTAGGGTTAGGGTTAGGGTTAGGGTTAGGGTTAGGGTTAGGGTTAGGGTTAGGGTTAGGGTTAGGGTTAGGGTTAGGGTTAGGGTTAGGGTTAGGGTTAGGGTTAGGGTTAGGGTTAGGGTTAGGGTTAGGGTTAGGGTTAGGGTTAGGGTTAGGGTTAGGGTTAGGGTTAGGGTTAGGGTTAGGGTTAGGGTTAGGGTTAGGGTTAGGGTTAGGGTTAGGGTTAGGGTTAGGGTTAGGGTTAGGGTTAGGGTTAGGGTTAGGGTTAGGGTTAGGGTTAGGGTTAGGGTTAGGGTTAGGGTTAGGGTTAGGGTTAGGGTTAGGGTTAGGGTTAGGGTTAGGGTTAGGGTTAGGGTTAGGGTTAGGGTTAGGGTTAGGGTTAGGGTTAGGGTTAGGGTTAGGGTTAGGGTTAGGGTTAGGGTTAGGGTTAGGGTTAGGGTTAGGGTTAGGGTTAGGGTTAGGGTTAGGGTTAGGGTTAGGGTTAGGGTTAGGGTTAGGGTTAGGGTTAGGGTTAGGGTTAGGGTTAGGGTTAGGGTTAGGGTTAGGGTTAGGGTTAGGGTTAGGGTTAGGGTTAGGGTTAGGGTTAGGGTTAGGGTTAGGGTTAGGGTTAGGGTTAGGGTTAGGGTTAGGGTTAGGGTTAGGGTTAGGGTTAGGGTTAGGGTTAGGGTTAGGGTTAGGGTTAGGGTTAGGGTTAGGGTTAGGGTTAGGGTTAGGGTTAGGGTTAGGGTTAGGGTTAGGGTTAGGGTTAGGGTTAGGGTTAGGGTTAGGGTTAGGGTTAGGGTTAGGGTTAGGGTTAGGGTTAGGGTTAGGGTTAGGGTTAGGGTTAGGGTTAGGGTTAGGGTTAGGGTTAGGGTTAGGGTTAGGGTTAGGGTTAGGGTTAGGGTTAGGGTTAGGGTTAGGGTTAGGGTTAGGGTTAGGGTTAGGGTTAGGGTTAGGGTTAGGGTTAGGGTTAGGGTTAGGGTTAGGGTTAGGGTTAGGGTTAGGGTTAGGGTTAGGGTTAGGGTTAGGGTTAGGGTTAGGGTTAGGGTTAGGGTTAGGGTTAGGGTTAGGGTTAGGGTTAGGGTTAGGGTAGGGTTAGGGTTAGGGTTAGGGTTAGGGTTAGGGTTAGGGTTAGGGTTAGGGTTAGGGTTAGGGTTAGGGTTAGGGTTAGGGTTAGGGTTAGGGTTAGGGTTAGGGTTAGGGTTAGGGTTAGGGTTAGGGTTAGGGTTAGGGTTAGGGTTAGGGTTAGGGTTAGGGTTAGGGTTAGGGTTAGGGTTAGGGTTAGGGTTAGGGTTAGGGTTAGGGTTAGGGTTAGGGTTAGGGTTAGGGTTAGGGTTAGGGTTAGGGTTAGGGTTAGGGTTAGGGTTAGGGTTAGGGTTAGGGTTAGGGTTAGGGTTAGGGTTAGGGTTAGGGTTAGGGTTAGGGTTAGGGTTAGGGTTAGGGTTAGGGTTAGGGTTAGGGTTAGGGTTAGGGTTAGGGTTAGGGTTAGGGTTAGGGTTAGGGTTAGGGTTAGGGTTAGGGTTAGGGTTAGGGTTAGGGTTAGGGTTAGGGTTAGGGTTAGGGTTAGGGTTAGGGTTAGGGTTAGGGTTAGGGTTAGGGTTAGGGTTAGGGTTAGGGTTAGGGTTAGGGTTAGGGTTAGGGTTAGGGTTAGGGTTAGGGTTAGGGTTAGGGTTAGGGTTAGGGTTAGGGTTAGGGTTAGGGTTAGGGTTAGGGTTAGGGTTAGGGTTAGGGTTAGGGTTAGGGTTAGGGTTAGGGTTAGGGTTAGGGTTAGGGTTAGGGTTAGGGTTAGGGTTAGGGTTAGGGTTAGGGTTAGGGTTAGGGTTAGGGTTAGGGTTAGGGTTAGGGTTAGGGTTAGGGTTAGGGTTAGGGTTAGGGTTAGGGTTAGGGTTAGGGTTAGGGTTAGGGTTAGGGTTAGGGTTAGGGTTAGGGTTAGGGTTAGGGTTAGGGTTAGGGTTAGGGTTAGGGTTAGGGTTAGGGTTAGGGTTAGGGTTAGGGTTAGGGTTAGGGTTAGGGTTAGGGTTAGGGTTAGGGTTAGGGTTAGGGTTAGGGTTAGGGTTAGGGTTAGGGTTAGGGTTAGGGTTAGGGTTAGGGTTAGGGTTAGGGTTAGGGTTAGGGTTAGGGTTAGGGTTAGGGTTAGGGTTAGGGTTAGGGTTAGGGTTAGGGTTAGGGTTAGGGTTAGGGTTAGGGTTAGGGTTAGGGTTAGGGTTAGGGTTAGGGTTAGGGTTAGGGTTAGGGTTAGGGTTAGGGTTAGGGTTAGGGTTAGGGTTAGGGTTAGGGTTAGGGTTAGGGTTAGGGTTAGGGTTAGGGTTAGGGTTAGGGTTAGGGTTAGGGTTAGGGTTAGGGTTAGGGTTAGGGTTAGGGTTAGGGTTAGGGTTAGGGTTAGGGTTAGGGTTAGGGTTAGGGTTAGGGTTAGGGTTAGGGTTAGGGTTAGGGTTAGGGTTAGGGTTAGGGTTAGGGTTAGGGTTAGGGTTAGGGTTAGGGTTAGGGTTAGGGTTAGGGTTAGGGTTAGGGTTAGGGTTAGGGTTAGGGTTAGGGTTAGGGTTAGGGTTAGGGTTAGGGTTAGGGTTAGGGTTAGGGTTAGGGTTAGGGTTAGGGTTAGGGTTAGGGTTAGGGTTAGGGTTAGGGTTAGGGTTAGGGTTAGGGTTAGGGTTAGGGTTAGGGTTAGGGTTAGGGTTAGGGTTAGGGTTAGGGTTAGGGTTAGGGTTAGGGTTAGGGTTAGGGTTAGGGTTAGGGTTAGGGTTAGGGTTAGGGTTAGGGTTAGGGTTAGGGTTAGGGTTAGGGTTAGGGTTAGGGTTAGGGTTAGGGTTAGGGTTAGGGTTAGGGTTAGGGTTAGGGTTAGGGTTAGGGTTAGGGTTAGGGTTAGGGTTAGGGTTAGGGTTAGGGTTAGGGTTAGGGTTAGGGTTAGGGTTAGGGTTAGGGTTAGGGTTAGGGTTAGGGTTAGGGTTAGGGTTAGGGTTAGGGTTAGGGTTAGGGTTAGGGTTAGGGTTAGGGTTAGGGTTAGGGTTAGGGTTAGGGTTAGGGTTAGGGTTAGGGTTAGGGTTAGGGTTAGGGTTAGGGTTAGGGTTAGGGTTAGGGTTAGGGTTAGGGTTAGGGTTAGGGTTAGGGTTGAGGGTTAGGGTTAGGGTTAGGGTTATTAGGGTTAGGGTTAGGGTTAGGGTTAGGGTTAGGGTTAGGGTTAGGGTTAGGGTTAGGGTTAGGGTTAGGGTTAGGGTTAGGGTTAGGGTTAGGGTTAGGGTTAGGGTTAGGGTTAGGGTTAGGGTTAGGGTTAGGGTTAGGGTTAGGGTTAGGGTTAGGGTTAGGGTTAGGGTTAGGGTTAGGGTTAGGGTTAGGGTTAGGGTTAGGGTTAGGGTTAGGGTTAGGGTTAGGGTTAGGGTTAGGGTTAGGGTTAGGGTTAGGGTTAGGGTTAGGGTTAGGGTTAGGGTTAGGGTTAGGGTTAGGGTTAGGGTTAGGGTTAGGGTTAGGGTTAGGGTTAGGGTTAGGGTTAGGGTTAGGGTTAGGGTTAGGGTTAGGGTTAGGGTTAGGGTTAGGGTTAGGGTTAGGGTTAGGGTTAGGGTTAGGGTTAGGGTTAGGGTTAGGGTTAGGGTTAGGGTTAGGGTTAGGGTTAGGGTTAGGGTTAGGGTTAGGGTTAGGGTTAGGGTTAGGGTTAGGGTTAGGGTTAGGGTTAGGGTTAGGGTTAGGGTTAGGGTTAGGGTTAGGGTTAGGGTTAGGGTTAGGGTTAGGGTTAGGGTTAGGGTTAGGGTTAGGGTTAGGGTTAGGGTTAGGGTTAGGGTTAGGGTTAGGGTTAGGGTTAGGGTTAGGGTTAGGGTTAGGGTTAGGGTTAGGGTTAGGGTTAGGGTTAGGGTTAGGGTTAGGGTTAGGGTTAGGGTTAGGGTTAGGGTTAGGGTTAGGGTTAGGGTTAGGGTTAGGGTTAGGGTTAGGGTTAGGGTTAGGGTTAGGGTTAGGGTTAGGGTTAGGGTTAGGGTTAGGGTTAGGGTTAGGGTTAGGGTTAGGGTTAGGGTTAGGGTTAGGGTTAGGGTTAGGGTTAGGGTTAGGGTTAGGGTTAGGGTTAGGGTTAGGGTTAGGGTTAGGGTTAGGGTTAGGGTTAGGGTTAGGGTTAGGGTTAGGGTTAGGGTTAGGGTTAGGGTTAGGGTTAGGGTTAGGGTTAGGGTTAGGGTTAGGGTTAGGGTTAGGGTTAGGGTTAGGGTTAGGGTTAGGGTTAGGGTTAGGGTTAGGGTTAGGGTTAGGGTTAGGGTTAGGGTTAGGGTTAGGGTTAGGGTTAGGGTTAGGGTTAGGGTTAGGGTTAGGGTTAGGGTTAGGGTTAGGGTTAGGGTTAGGGTTAGGGTTAGGGTTAGGGTTAGGGTTAGGGTTAGGGTTAGGGTTAGGGTTAGGGTTAGGGTTAGGGTTAGGGTTAGGGTTAGGGTTAGGGTTAGGGTTAGGGTTAGGGTTAGGGTTAGGGTTAGGGTTAGGGTTAGGGTTAGGGTTAGGGTTAGGGTTAGGGTTAGGGTTAGGGTTAGGGTTAGGGTTAGGGTTAGGGTTAGGGTTAGGGTTAGGGTTAGGGTTAGGGTTAGGGTTAGGGTTAGGGTTAGGGTTAGGGTTAGGGTTAGGGTTAGGGTTAGGGTTAGGGTTAGGGTTAGGGTTAGGGTTAGGGTTAGGGTTAGGGTTAGGGTTAGGGTTAGGGTTAGGGTTAGGGTTAGGGTTAGGGTTAGGGTTAGGGTTAGGGTTAGGGTTAG
>JAZGUH010000022.1:3000000-3219449 GCA_037893225.1 Hippasteria phrygiana | reverse complement strand
AAGCATATCTGGAGGAGGGTCTCACCAAAAAATCTGGAGAACTCTTACCCCAGCACAACAGCTCCGATTTGATGATTGCAAGGGGTTGCATAAAAATTAGCATATATGCAAATATAAGATTTTCAGTTCAGAGCATGGCTCCATAGCTGGATGATACCCAGACTAGCTATGACATGCTTTTATAGAAACAGGCCAATAACAATAAGTGTTTCTTAAAAAGAAAACAAGTCATCCATCCTCAAGTGGTTGAATATATAGTACACAAGGTTTAATCTTGCCTAGTTTCCTCCTTAATGCTTTTTGGGCTCTTCTAAAAAACATTATTCTAAATCCCTTGTTATCGGAATACCGTGGACGAAGATAATTTTTTTGGATATGGCGGGCAAATATCTTTGACTGCACATATGAATAAAATCCAGGTGTACCGTTTGTGGGAATCCATTACACCTGAAAGTCAAACGAGTTGAGGGGGCGGACAAGTGCATTAATGGGCTCGGGCGCGCAGGCGGCAAAAGCTCTCCCTTCATCAAACGTGGGGCAATTTTGTTTTGTTTAAATTGGTAAAAATGGATGAAGTTGTCCATTACTCTATGGTTTAAGTAAATAAGAGGGAGTGTTGTGATTTAGGGCTTGTCCTTTTTTAGGAGTATAGTGCAGGGATGTCCCATTTGTTCATTTTAATTTTAATATGGGGAGAAGTTTTCATCATGTGGTACTTATTTATCTTGAAGGAAACTCTCAAATGATTTAAAAGAAACTTGTGGGTTTTGTAGGAGAAGGCATTGCATTTTTACACTAGTGTTTGAATAGTAGTCAGAACCCAACAGTGCCGACTGCACATGCCATCTGTATCTATCTTTAGTGTGAAAGAGAATACAGGAAACCAGACCAATTCATTGTTTCAACAGCTGTTGATTTTGGTGCGTTTGTTTTATTAAAGGTTGCTTAAGGTCACTGACACAGAGTCCTAGAAAAGGCCACTCTTTGTCGAAAGCAATGACAATGAGGGTAAAGAAAAAAAGGAGATAAGGAACAGAGGATTTACAGAGTAGAAAGATACCAATTAAAGTTGGTAAGTTGCTTTGCTGTAATTTTCAGAAATGAATGGCATTAGTGGGGTTAGTATTTTATAGCAAATACTGTAACACTGACCCTTTCTAAAGTTTTGTGTGAATAGACGCTGGGAAAAGTAGAAGAAAAAAATGATGTCTTGTAGTCTGGTTCGATGACCTACTTCAGACAAAATGGAGCAATTTATAGATTGTCAGGGAACTGTCCAGGTTGGGGAACTAGACTATTCCAACGACGATGGTCGGCTGGGACCATCGCTGGTAATTGATAGATAAATTATACATTTTCTTGAAAATGACAGCACACCAGGTGCCATGATTTCACATGATGGCTTGAGACTATTAATTTACTTACCATCAAGTAAGGTCTCCATAATAATATCAGAAGTTTTGTTTTGTTTGCAAATGTTGTATATACTTTAAAAAGTCTAACCCTGCCAAGACGCATCACAGTGCATCTGTGCTGGACAGGCTCCACATTACCTGGATTTCCTCCACACAAGTCAAATGTGACAAAGTATTGCAAATCTGATTGCGTCTGGCATGGTTCTAGCAAATGCCCTGGAAGGTTAGGGTAACATTTCGTTTGAACTGGGACATATTACATCTGTACAAGTGTAATGGGAAGGAACAAATTTTATAGCTGTTAATAAGCATTAGGCATTCCTAATCTGTTGAACACCAGTGGACCTTGTTTGGGTGAAATGCAATATGCCAAATGCACATCAGATGCAAATGCGATTCAACTACAGGCTATGGTCGTCGCCAGATTTTTTCTTGATGGGGAAAAGGCACTCACCAGAAAGCAGCAAGGGGAGGAAATCACCGGCCGTGGAAAAATCAAAAGGGGAGGGGGTGCTGGCATCACTCGGACGCTTTGTTAAAGACTAGCGATCTTAGGGCCTATTGTATATAGCCGTATTTTAGACCGCTTTCAGCAGGTTTGAGTGTTTTAAATATACATTCAATTAAGTACGCCATTTGGACTTCGCACCTCATCTTCTTTTCAATTTTTAAGATTTGTTTTCACTTTTTTTGAATTACGGGGGGGGGGGGGGGGGGGGTGTTGTTCCAAATGTTCATGCACGTAAACACGATGAGAAAAGTTGTCTCAGACAAATCCAAGAAAACTCTGGTCAAAAATACGGGCAGCAAATGTTTTACAAGCACCTGTGCATGCAAAGTGCCACGCCACGCAGTTGCACGTGCTAAGTTGTCCAAGAACTGGCCAACAGGGACAGGGTCAATTCAAAATCGAGGCACTGCATCAGAAGAATTTGGTTGAATATCTCCTTATATTCGTCATGGGGACAGCGACTGTCTATAGATGTGAACGAACAGAAGAGCATGCAGCGTGGCCAATGGGATGGTCACATTGGTAGATAGATTGACAAGGTCATGCATGGTTTACCCCTGGAAAGATTTTCTACCAAAGTTGTGGTGAAAGATCTTTGTACTTTGACAGAATAAGAAACTGTATCCAGGGATATTACTGCAGAATTATGTGTCAAGGGGTGAATGGGTAAGGGGGGGGGGGAGGGGGGTGTTGAATAAATTATGGCTCCAATGAGAGCCAAGGTGTGTGAGATTGATGATGTCATTTAACTTGCTCAACTACCGGTACTCCCCAATTACCCTGGTAATGGACCTGACCTTTTCAAAATGGAAATTTTGAGGGTAATTTAACCCCTTGAGCACGGCATTTTACGGGAGACGTCGGGGTGTCGCGGCGGTTCTGGCAGCCAAGTGAACCGCTACAATGCGTTTGTGCAGTCAAACGTATCATAAACAATAATCCAACAATGGATTAAAACTGCACAAACGGCGGCAAATGGCGTCATCCGGCCTGGTGGCACCTTTTTTTTTTGGACGCCATATGGCGTCATCCACACGCAAGTGGTTAATGTGTGATTTACAGGGGGGGGGGGGGGGGGGGGGTGTATGGTTTGGTACCCTTGTACATTGATTGTGTTATGCATTCTGATGATCCCCTTTCTTTTCTGTACCCTAACTCCCTAGATGATGTGAAAAATGGTATTGAAATTGAAGGATTCGGGACTGTTATGGTTTAATGGTTCCCATCCCTTGACTTTGACAAACCACTAGCCAGTTTTGAATGCTCTCTCTCTCTCTTTTCTCGCTACCACACGAACAACGTAGTGGCCTTTTATCCTCTTCAATAATGTGGATAAACACCTCAGGATCGTAACTGACCTCCACTGTCATTTGGCAGCCCTATTGGCTGCAACCTCACACAAGTCCAAATGTCCAAAGCAGACTGGCGCCAGTGATGTGGCCCACACTTGACAGGTGATCTTTACCGTGCCCCCAGGGGAATAGACCAAGATGGCCACGTAACCGGACTCTATTGGATGTGCGTGAGGGTGCGTGACGTGAGTTCTGATGAATTGGGGGATATTCGCAGATCCTAGATTCACCTGTCAATCAGCTGATGGAGCGAGAGTTTGGTGTAGGTGGTTAGCCGACACCTGCAATGAATTTCTAATTGGACCCGACATTTGTGCATGCTAGAAATGGTCTTTTGGGACTTTTTTTTTACAAGGGAGAGGGGGAGTTATTCGCACCTTCCGGCTATTAATTTAAAACAGTAGACAGGAAGCCACCGGCAACTTGCAGTGTGGTGGACAGTACTTTTGATGAACCGTCACTCGATGAGACAAAAATCAATTCCCAAAGATACTGTTGAGACATAAGCCCTTAAGCAATGCAAACTGATTGGAATTGTTGGTATGTTCACCCTCTGGGTGGTTGATGTAAAATGATGAGCCCTTTTTGCTTGAAATTGCCCCCCCCCCCCCCCCCCCCCCCCAAAAAAAAAGAAAAGAAAATCTTACACAACTGCTAGATCGAATTTCACATTTCATTTTTTTGAGTGATACTTTGACTGCTTTTTACTTCAAAAACTTTTTCTCAACTCGGCCACTTTGTATGCATAAGCAGCTCGAACATTATATATCTCCATGCCTCACAAATTGCATAAGGTTGACAAACGAAAGCACCAAACTAAGTAAAACGTAGCTCCTCTAATATTAAGGATATTAATGGCTAAGCTTTATTTTTACATAAAATTTTTCACATAGGAGAGAGCCACACCCCTTTTACCATAAAAAAGAGGCGGGTCATGCCCTCTTTGCTTCTCTTGGTATAAAGACAGATGCAAGTAGACATGTTTGTAATGGTGCAAGTGAACGACTTAATTCCCATTGTCCTTGTTTTGTTTGCAACCCCTCTCATTGGCTTTGTACGAACCGAGGACAATCTGATAACCGAGGACATCACTGTTTTCCTACATAATTTTATTGTTCCTTGTCCTCGATCTACAGCTTATACAAACCGAGCCACATGCAAAAAACCTTACGGATAGGGTTTATGGGGCACTTGCATTGTGCTCCCATTATCTCTAATCTTAAGAATTTCTCTTGTGGGCTACTTTTACACAAAGACCAACTTGTGGGGTACCACAGTTCCCATTGTGTGAGGACCCCACAAGGTTGTACTTCCCATCGTTCTTCTGATCACATTTCCAACAAAAGAGATTCCCCGAACCAAGGACACCATTGTTCTCTTGTGTAATTCTTTTGTTCCCTGTCCAAAAATGTACACAACATAAAAATGCACACGGACCAACACCCACTAAGCATTATCCAGCAGCTGTGAGCCTTTGAGGGATGTTACGAGCCAAAATGCTTTTAAGTGACTGACCGTCCGAGTTGCAGTGGAGCACCAGTGGAATGGAGGTGTTGTGGAAGTAGGTGGACGGTACAGTAATGTTCCCGAGCCCTAGCAACAGGATGTGAAAGCTATTACGTTGATGTCCTTTGAGCGACCAGAGGGGCGGAAGGGGATGCCCAATGCGGGGCACTTGGAGGGAAAGTACCACAGCTCAGCGGAAACGAGAAATTGTTTTTAGAAGGGGGAGTGTGCTACCTCCTCAATTTCCCCCAAGGAATGGAGTGACTATTAGTACAGAATGGAGTGACTATTAGTACAGAATGATGCTGCAAATCTTGTCAGGTTTTTGAAAGTTCAGATCACATCTCTGCCTTCCTACACAAATTTCAACTGTTACCAATAAATTAGAGAATTCAGTTCCAGAAATCCCCCATACTGCATTGCGGCGCGTCGCGGCGCGTCACTCCACTGTCGATCCAGCAATGCAGCGCCTTCAGTTTATCAGATGTTCGCGATAAGCCTTATTGTGAATACCACCTGGTTGAGACATTACAATGGTCAAAAGGAATTGTGGGAAGGAAAAATGGTCCCCTTTGACCATTGTGATGTCTCAACCAGGGCCAGGCGGTATGGTATTTGTGATAAGGTCTATCTTACAATAGAAAAGGGCCTGTAGGGCCCGTACAGAGCACATACGAAATCTGAATATGATGCTACGTCGTTGAAGGTACTTCCGAAGGGTGAAACGTGATTTGATGGCACAATGCCGCAGGTCAAAGGTTTTTGTTCGTTGCTCAATTAACATACAGTGTGTGGCACTGTGCACGCATGCGCACTCCTATCCGCGGTTACACAGGTGCAACTCAACCCAAAGGTGTTCATACTACGACTTTCAACACTGGTCGAACTTCTTTAGACGGGTCGAGAGTTCTCATCAACCCACCTCCTGAGCAGGGTTAGTTTTGACATGGGTTGAGCGCTCTACACGGGTCAGTGCCGTGTTGAAATGTTGTAGTGTGAAAAGGTCAGTCTAGTTAACACGTGTCGGACCCGTGTACAACACGGAGATTTTTCGTAGTATGAAACAGTCTCCTTGTTCTTCAAACCTGCTTTATCAGTTATGAAGATAGAGGGGGGAGGTGAGTTGATCTCACCAATGGTGGCAGTTACCCCGCCTGGGTCTATAGATCTGAAAATTGGGATAATTTCTTTGGCACCTGCTAAAGATTATTATCCTCTATTGAAGATTTAAACTACTTAGATCTGGACCCAGGAAACCAGAAGGGTGGTAGGGATGGCAACCTAAAATGTGGCCAACCCCACCACCTCTGTTGTAGCCCTTTACCCAGAGTGGCTTTTAGCCTTGTATTGGACAAGTTCCATAAAAGAAGAGCTTTTTCTAGCATTGCTCCTCAATTCTAAACTCACTTCTCAGTCAACGATCTGAGAGAAGTACAGAAGATCACCCCTCTTTCAGCAGCAGCTCAAATCTTGATCAAACCAGATCTTGTCACATGTGCCTTTCCATCTCATCTCTAATTGGAGAAATTTCTTTTATACCAAATCTAGACAGACTGGTGCCTTTGAAGTGTTTTCAATTGTCTCAACCTTAGAACGATGTCTAAAATCTCTGAACCACTTGGTCTGAAACTTCACATCCACAAACAGCTTCAGTCAGCTTTCATGGTTAATTTTTGCAAGCCTCCATCATTCTCTGTCGGTTCCTGTGGTGGAGTTATTAACATTTCCAAGCAAGTCACGTTTAACCGATTTAATCCTGATCATCAAACTGTGCAGCCCAGCAGATGGCGACATCCATCCTGAACACAAGGACAATGGATGCTGGCAGTCGCAGATCTGCGTATTACCGGAATACCTGCATTCCGCACCAATAAACTGCGGCTAATGATTGTATATGTCTGTCCCAAGTAATGCCATGTTGGCATGTAAAGTACACATAAATGCTTCAAATACTATGACTTCTGGCTGAGGGAATGCAAGGACAAATATGAATTGAATTTTAAAAAGACGTTGCCCTCTTTCATTTGGCAAGAAATGTATTAAAAAAAGTACACCACACTGCTCCCAACTCTTCTTACTTGTTCTAAAATAAGATAAGCAAAATCCCCAAAAGCCTTATCATAAACCGATATCAGCAAACAGGCTGATGAAATTTTCAAGTCAGGGAACAGCAATATTTTTTTTAAAATTGAGTCATCCCGACATTGCTGCTTCCCAGGGGCAATTTCACGGAGCTGCTAAGCACACAAAAAATTGCTTAGCATGCAAATTCTTCCAACCAAATATTCATGTTATGTTTACTGCTTGTTACCGGTATTCAGCTGGCATTTGATAAGAATGTTTGGGCTATTAACCCGTTTTTTACGAAGCCAGATTTTTTTTATAGTGAGCAATTTTTTGTAAATGAAATGTACAATCTGATAGCATGCCTGAAAGAACAACAGAACTTGATGAGCAAAATCTTGTATAAGTGCTCCTGGACGTGTATGACTTGACCAGGGTGAAAGTGCCAGCCTTGTCATAGGGCATACCTGTATTTTCAGCTTGGCTATCTCCGCCTCTGCCACCGCATTCTTATACTGGGTTTCCTTTAGCTTGACCCTCATGTCGGCTAACGCCTGGTCAGGGGGCTGATCGGAGGATGGAGAAGTGGGCTTGCTGTTGGAGTCGCTGCTCAGGCTCTCGTCGAGGTCAAACGTGTCGATGACCAAGTGGCTGTCTTCGTCTCCTTCTGAAGACTCATTCAGCCCATCCAGCTTCATGTCGTCGTCGTCCGGCGACGGCTGCGGTAGGAGAGGGAGAAAAAGAAGTAGACCAGAAAAGTATAAGTTGAGGCCGACGTCAATCATGTCTACGATTGTACAGTCGGATTCATGTGTACATGTACTGTACTACGTTCGAGGACAAGGGGAGAAAGAAAATACAAAGGAATCTTTCTTGGCTTCGGGAGACGGTCTTTTGTTAAAATCGGTCCTCGAACAAAAAGATACGTGCTTACTCTATGGGGTTGGGTTATATTAAAGGAAGAATAAGAAACACAAAGCATTGTCCTCACAAGTATAGGAAAGTACGACTGTGTGCGGTGGTCTGTGGGTTCGAACCCCGCTTGTGGTCTTGGACAAGACTTTACTACAATTGCTTCTCTCCACCCAGGAGTATAAATGGGTACCTGTCAAGGTAGAGAACAGCCTGCGCTTATCTCAAACATAACAAGGTGATCCCCGGATCACACGTTTTAACTTTTCAAATGAGAGCATTTTTAGCCTATTTTACCACTTGACCTGAAATGACCTTTGACATCGATATGTAACCTTTAACATCAACAACACATAAATGTTTCCATGTTGCACCTTAGGCCCAAGTTTGATTGCAATTGGAATTCAACTTTTCAAATGAGACTAAGTTTACATTTTAAGCGTATTTTTTAAAAACTTGACCTCAAATGACCTTTGACCTCGGCATGTGACCTTTCACATCACCATATGACGGTTAACCATGAACATAATGCACCTGACCCAAATTCTATTGCAATTGGACTTCAACTTTTCAAATGAGACAAATTTTACATTTTCAGCCTTTTTTACCAGACCTCAAATGACCTTTGACCTCAGTAAGTGACCTTTCACATCACCATCATGTGACAGTTAACATAATGCACCTATGACCCAAGTTTGATTGCAATTGGACTTAAACTTTTCATAGGAGACCCAATTTTTCCGAAACTAACCAAAATGCCACATACATACCGACATACTAATGACCTCTAATGACCCCTTAATTGCACCTTCCCACCCAAGGGTCACTGCATATAAGTTCCATCAAAATCCATGAAAGCATGTAGAATGTTATAAACTTTCTTTCAAAAACTTAACCTAAACATGAACACCATCCACACCACCAGCCCCCCAAAAAAACAAGAAGCGCAACAAGAAAAACACAAATAAAATAAAATGGAAAATGCTTCATAACAAGAAAATAATAAATTCATACGATAATCGACATTCACGTCTAGAATTTCTGGAAAATAACAAGATGCTCATCGAACAGGATACATTGCCGCATAGTATAACTCATATAATATTTCCATGCATTTTACATTTTCCGAACTGTTTTTCTCGAATGCATAGCCTGAAGAGATATGGAATTATATTTCCCAACAAAACAAAAACAAAACTAACGGCAAAAACAACTAGACTTTTGAAAGCATACATGGCATTAGAATGTACCAGAATGCTTGCTTGTTCATCTGTTTATATACATGCAGCAAATTACTTTTGGGGGTCTATTTTTATTTTATTTATTTATCTTTTTTGCGGGGGGGGGGGGGGGGGGGGGGGGCCATGCAAAATGATTTATTTTGCACAAGAGAAATCAAAAGCTGACTTTTGATGACCCTCTGTAAACTATTGTTGCTCCAAGTTGAATATCTGGAAAATGTCTGCAGTGAACAGCAGAGGGCAGCAGATAAACTAACGTGCCCAAATTCTGTGCAAGTGTACTCAACACGTCCTTAGAAGTAGACAAGTGTTTTACGATGAGAAGTGATAGCCAAGTCTTTTATCTTTGATTTAATATACAACAAAAATAGTCACTTCATATCACTTCCATATGTAAGATAACCTTGGTTTTATAAGAGGCACGATGGCATGCAAAATAAAAAACAAATTCACTAACCACTGACTCTTTATGCAGTTATTTTTCTTTACACAAACACCAATGTAATCTATCTACCAATATACATCACCAGCATGTCACCACGGTTACCATCCACAGGCCTGTCAATCATGCCACATGTGACTGTATACTCACAAAGCCATTGGCTCTTCGGAATAGAGAGGAGGGACTATAGCTGTTGTAGTTATAGGGCCATACCATTGACTCAGGGGGGCTTTCCACTGGAGTGGTGTCCCTCATAGCTTTGTCCTGTTGGAGTGACTGGGAGATGAGTTGGGCCACTTCACTGTTTTCGCTGTCCTTCTCACGACCGATTAGGAATCTGCAGAGTGGGAGGGTAAAAAGCAAAGAAAAAAGCTTGAATAAGGAGGACGAAACAACACTGTCTGTTAAGTTTCTCCCTCTACAGAAATGGTAGGGGGAATAGTGAGGTTGAATTTACTACAATTCTGAAGGTCTATGATATACCTCCATGATATAACCCAGCATACATCGCGGGTAATGAGTTGAATATAGAACTGTAATGTTACCCTGTTCAAATGAAGGGAAAAGTGAACCCTAACTGAACAATGACTTTTCCCAATCTATCTTAGAAAACAAAATTAAGACCTCGGTGTTCTCCAAGTTCTAAATTTTAAGCTTGGTGGGCAGTGACATGAAATCTTGAAGGGGGGGGGGGGGGGGGGGGGTAGGAATGTGGATCTTGTGGGTACTGTTACAGTAATCTTAGCATTTTTAAAAATTTTATTGTCCAAGACACATTCAGATTATTGGCATCTAAATCTTTCATTTTTCATTTGTACACACAGCATCCAGAATGTTCAAATGGGCAGATAGATTTGAAAGCTTGGTGGCTACTTTTTAAGCATGGTAGGGGATGCACAAATCTGCCAGGCTTCTCTTGCAAGCTGAGGAACACTGGCACCTAGTACAATAAACCTACTTAATCCATTGCCTACACATTTCTGCCATTTCCCAACATCACATGCTTTTTTCAGACGGATGGTAATCAAACACGACACAGAAAGTGAAATCTTCATAATAATCCTCAAGGACATATGAAATATTAGATACATGTAGCTATCGTTTCAAATCACAAGCCTCGCAATGAAATAGACTGCATGTGTCACGTTCAACAAGGGGCTAAACGCCAGAAGCAAAGACAACGCAGAAGCCGATATTCATGTCGCGCCCTTGAATCAACTCCACAAGGATACCTTAATTGAAAGATGATTTAGTGCACTGTGTGAAGTATTATAAGTCTTCCCTATCAGATGCCCGTTTGGCCTTGCCATTGGCATTTCCTGCTACTGGCATTGGTACTCTGGGGTGCAAGCCTGGTGCAGGTTTCCCAGTCATGGAAAGTCCTGGAAAGTCATGGAATTTTAGTCGTTTAACAAAGAAACGCGGAAAGTTGGTGTTTCAAGAAAAAAAGCCACTGTCAAGAAAAATGTCACAGGAACTCACACAACTGACAAATACACATGGTCATCATTTTGTAAATAGACTCTTAAGATGTAAACATGGTCTAAGAATTGCTCATGGAAAACCCTATTTTCCCCCATGGCTTAACAAGGTTTTTGTTTGGGGAGGGGGGGGCAAAATCTGAAAAATTGGCTCAATTTTTTTTTCAGCGTAAAATATTTTGAAAAGCAGGGGGAGGGGGGGTGTCAAGGTTCAATGTACAAATTGTGGTGGGGATTGTAAAGTGGATACAAAAAATGACAAATGTCACCTGGGGGGGGGGGGGTAGGGAGAGATGACCACAAGTTGCCTCCGCTGCTGAATACACCACTGATGTCTGTCCAGAGTTTCATCTGGCATTAAATATCTACCTGTCCAATCCCAGTGAAGATTGAAAAACTACCTGTCCACTCCCAGCCAAAATCTGCCAACTGATACCCCCAATGCAATCTATGCCCTTGTTGCCATTTTACTCACTATTCTGCATGGGGGAAGTTGGTGACTATTTTGTTAGGCACTGTTAAAGATGACTGCACAAGAAGGTGATTTGTACATTTTATACAAACAAAAACTGCCTGTCCACAATAAGCCAGTTTGGTATCTCGATGAAGTAGTCCAGGTCAAAGGTTATTCGGGATAAAATTGCTGATGTAATGTCACGCGATATTTAAATACGCGAATGCCTATTCTGATTGAATTTAACTAATAATTAATCTGATAATGTTACCATAGGCTCAGCCAAAAGCAGCAAAAATCCTAGACAGAAAATATCGGCATGTAAAATAAGGAGAAAACAGATCATTTGATCAATAACAAAAGGATTGTATAACAAGCTCATTTCTATACTCATCCATTTTATTTACAGAATTGAATTTTTTTTTTTATTTTTCCTTCTTTTGAAGAAGAGAAAGTCAACACGAAGGACGATACAATCAAGTATCAAATGATCACTGATTCACTGTTCATTTGACTGAATTCAATCAAGACAACAACAAAAAACGACTGAGTAAAGTACACCTTGATCAAATTTCCCAGAAACGTGCGAAATGTCATAAGCAAGTGTTTCACGATTTTGACCGCAATAAGTAAGATTCCTGCACAATTTATTTCTGAATAATTCAGAGAGCCATAAAAATCCATAAATTGCATAGGGCAATAATAAAGCACGTTTGTCAGTATTATGGCCTGCCAATCTTCGGTGTCGGCAAGGTCACTGTACTCTTTCATTAATGATCGACATTTAATACAGAAAATTCATAAAAAAAAACTTCCAGGTATTATTTCATGCATAAAATATGAGCAAAACAAAATTACAGAAATGGCTTATATAACAAAGATCCATCCAAAATGAACAAAAAGATATTTCTAATGAATATGAAAGTAAAAACGAATTAAACTGCCGCAAACTGCTAATTGACTGGATTGACTGACTGACTGAATATAAAAGTGATGAGAACGTTACAAGAACTTGAAAGTCGCTAGTGTTTTCACTATTGGAGATGGAATATAAAATGCCAAGTCACACAACACACATGTGTTACATACATGTATACATATAATGAATGTTTATGAGTGCGATGGTAAGAATAATTTCATGAGGTGACAGATTGAATGTTCCATTCCACGAGGCGAAGCCTCGTGGAATGGGACATTCCATCTGTCACCTCATGAAATTATTCTTACCATTGCATGGATGTGAAACATTCATTATTTGTTTTATACAACGCCTGAATAAATCCGACAGATTGCTTGCACGGATTTCTTTGTGTACAACGTGCCGTTTACCTTCTCAGTCCCGCATAAAACCGCGACAAAAAGTGGTCCAGTTCCGAATCAGTTAAAACTTTAATTGTTGTTCCTGCGTGTCTTGCAAATTCCTCTAATCGTTTGACTGCATATTTCATTTGTCTCTTTGTGTTAGCAGCGTCAGCATCGCCTATGAGTTCCAATATTTCGTGGTCTGTTAGGAAAACATACCGTGGTTCGGAAACACCGTCCGCCATTTTGTGTGAATGACAGCCTAGACTGGTTCCCGGTCCCCATATGTATATAATATACATTTGAAGTCCGAAGGACAACGGAGGGACCGGGAACCAGTCCAATGACAGCCGTGTTGTGGCGGCGGGGAAGTTCTATCAAACGCGTTACCGTTTGATAGAACCATGTGATAGAATTTTGTTGGCGGTGCGGGTTCGCGTCGTGCGACGGGACAAATAATTCAATGCACGTGATTGACGATCCACCAATCGAATGGCTGGGATTTATTCAGGTGTTGTATAAAACTAAATGTTGCTCGGTGAATTCTTGATTTCCACGAGATCCTTTAAAAGACTTAATTTCCTTTGTGGAGCACGTATGTACTTCCAAGAAACACAGCTCTTGATGAACTGTTAAATGAAAGCGGGTGCCTTCAACCTGCAGCTCATACCACCAAAAATCCCCAAATAAGCTGAGCATTCTGTCGTTCCTCCATGTGACTGAGATTATCACGAAGCAATTTTCAAAAGCGTTTTGCTACGAGGGGCTTGCGTAAATGCCAATGCGTCCATTGTACAATGTGCAGCCAATCATCCTCAATAAGTTCAAAAAAATATTTAAAAAAATATATATTCACGTACAGATACGACTCTGATGTATTTGAATAGAAAAGTTACGGCGCTTAGCAGTGTCAAACGCCGCATTTTTGTCGACAGTATCTTTTTCTGGACGGAGGTTTATTGTTCCCGTCTGTAAAACCCTTGACACTTATAAAATAATTACTGCAAAAACGCTGGCTGAAGTTTGTTTTCTTGTTATCAGAACATTATAAGTACCCGTAATGATTATGATCTTGACACAACAGGTATATGCAAAAATGTTGATCAGGCGGTCCATAATATTGATCATCGCGCGTACTGACAAAGACACATGGTCAGCATATTGTAAATAGACTCTTAAGATGTAAAAATGGCCTAAGAATTGCTCATGGAAAACCCTTTCCCCTGGGAAAGTCACGGAAAAATCATGGAACTTTAAGATTTCTATGGGAACCCTGCTGGTAAAATTATCATAAGAAAAGATTTTAGGTTGGGGTGGGGCGGGGTGGGGGAAAAATCTGAAAAATTGGCTCTCAATTTATTTTACCCTAAAAGATTTTGAAAAGCAGGGGAGAGGGGTGTCAAGGTTCAATGTACAAATTGTGGTAGGGATTGTGAAGTGGATAAACTTTTTTGACAAATGTCACCTGGGGGAGGGGGGGGGGTAGGGAGAGACGGCCACAAGTTGCCTCAGCTCCTGAATACACCACTGATGCCTGTCCAGAGTTTCATCTGGCATTAAATATCTGCCTGTCCAATCCCAGTGAAGATTGAAAAACTACCTGTCCACTCCCAGCCAAAATCTGCCAACTGATACCCCCAATGCAATCTATGCCCTTGTTGCCATTTTACTCACTATTCTGCATGGGGGAAGTTGGTGACTATTTTGTTAGCCACTGTTAAAGATGACTGCACAAGAAGGTGATTTGTACATCTTATACAAACAAAAACTGCAAGTCCACAATAAGCCAGTTTGGTATCTCGATGAAGTAGTCCAGGTCAAAGGTTATTCGGGATAAAATTGCTGATATAATGTCGCGCGTTGTGCGACCACCTTGCGCATTCATATGCGTGTGGTAGTTATCCCGAATGCCTCGTTACAGTGCATATGCGCAGTTGAAATACCGAACTGTCTTATTATTTGTGCCGGTCCCCTGGACAGGTAGCTGGATGAGACACTGCCTGTCCAGAGAAGGTAGACTGTGACAAAGCATACTGCCTTTAGGAATTAATCTGATAATGTTACCGTGGGCTCAGCCAAAAGCAGCAAAAATCCTAGACAGAAAATATCGGCATGTAAAATAAGGAGAAAACAGATCATTTGATCAATAACAAAAAGAATTGTATAACAAGCTCATTTCTATACTCATCCATTTTATTTACAGAATTGAAATTTTTTTTTTATTTTGTCCTTCTTTTGAAGAAGCGAAAGTCAACACGAAGGACGATACAATCAAGTATCAAATGATCACTGTTCATTTGACTGAATTCAATCAAGACACCAACCGTCTGAGTAAAGTACACCTTGATCAAATTTCTGAGAAACGCGCCGAAATGTCATAAGCAAGTGTTTCACGATTTTGACCTCAATTAGTAAGTTTCCTGCACAATTTATTTCTGAATAATTCAGAGGGCCATAAAAATCCATAAATTGCATAGGGCAATAATAAAGCACGTTTGTCAGTATTATGGCCTGCCAATCTTCGGTGTCGGCAAGGTCACTGTACTCTTTTCTACTCCGCAAATGAGCCTCAATCACAATTACTGTCGTGTGGTTGGCACTATGGCAATTCCCTTAAACACACCCAGTCTT
The DNA here is from genome assembly GCA_037893225.1 of Hippasteria phrygiana. NCBI lineage: Eukaryota > Metazoa > Echinodermata > Asteroidea > Valvatida > Goniasteridae > Hippasteria > Hippasteria phrygiana. The sequence goes on along the minus strand of JAZGUH010000022.1, from coordinate 3,204,138 downwards.
CAAATAAATGATTATGGTTTATAAACCGGCGCGTCAAAAGCTTTCATTGTGCATAAAGCCATTCATGTTCTGCGAAGGGGGGAATATCAAAGTCCAAATTTTATTTCACCTGCGATACGGAAATGTACCCGAGCACAGACAGAATTGAGAGGGTTCTTTGTACTTTGGTCAATTGCCGTCGCTGGCTTAAGCGGTTCCATCCATAATCATTTCTTGCATTATTAAGAAGTTGATGAGGGCAATATGGCCGATACACTTCATGAGTGTCTGCAGAAACTCAATAGGGTCGACTATGAAAATAAGAAGCTTATAAGCAGATACTGCCGGTTTGGGAAAATCAGGCCAAGGGTCCTTCAGAATTCATTTTCCCACCTTGTTGATACGAAATTAAATTTTGAAGACACCAGAAAAGGTCAGGGAAGATTATAGCAATAAGAGGGAAATTTCTTTCAACGTGCATTCTATTATGGTAGGAAAATACGATGCCAAAAAAAAAAGACAACTTCTGGGCGAGATGATCATTATGGTACTTTTTTGTCTTTTTTAAACTATAAGCGATCTAAATAAGTATTTAGGAATTCAAATTTGCATAAAGTCAAACATAAGTTGAAAAATGAGTTTGATAAATCAAGAATAAACACTTCCAGGAGAATCCTGATCTGAATTTAAGTAGGTATTTCAGTTTTTAGAGTGAAACAAATTATGACGAGAACAAATTATGACGAGAACAAGAATGGAACTGTGACCTCCAGTGCTTATACTATTCTGAGCTAGCTTGCCCACACGGTTGTCTCCAAATTTGTCAAAATCTTTCCCGTGTGGTATATTTGATGAGGAATATTTTAAAGGATGAGTTTCAAAAACAAATTGAATTTGAAACAAGTTTGGGAACATTTGTGAACTTAAAACTACCACTGTAATATTTTTGGGTTGAAACTCTTTCCCACACAATTTGGTCCACTTTTTACAAACCAGTCACATTTTGGGTCTGAACATCACAATTCACACTACGTTTTGGACTCGCTTCCGGAGGAAGTACACTTTGGATAGAGCTGCCAAGAGGGCAGTTTAACCCAATTGGCATCATTTCATCGAATCTGAGATTTCCCAATCTAGTTTTGTCCACAACCAGAGAAATGTAAGCCTAACTTAATACAAAATAGCCTCGTCGATTCAGCATTCTGTCTAATTCTTGCATGTTTCTCTCTCCTTTCAAGATACTAATAAGGTGTGGGGTAATATTGCACAATTGTACAACCGCAAGTCCAGATTATGTCACCAAATCCCTGCAAGCCGCTACCGCATCCTGTCAGGACTCACTTCCTCTTGAAACAATATCTTCCGTTTTCCACAAAGAGTAGCCACTTTCTAATAAATATGCATCTTACTCATTTTTAAATTCACAAAAAAAAAAAAACCACAATTGTGACCTGCTCTGCAAAAAGTGCTATTATGTCGCAAAATTTGAAAAATGAGTTCTATACATAGTTGAATTTGTCACATCCTAAGCTTTAATTTGGGGTAGGTTTGACCCCTGTGGCATGTTGTGTTCTTCAGATATCTTGACATTTGTATACTGCTATTTTCCCAATTTAACGGAGGTGTGTTTAGAGATACAGGCCTTGAAACACAAAAGTGCAAAGAAATAAGATAGAAGTAATTTTTATCAACATTTATTTGTTCATCTTTATTCATTAATATTAATGTTTCTAAAAATAAATTCTGAAAATATACATATAACAGAAGCCAACAAACCAAAACAAAATAAATAACCTCCGTGAAGATTTTTTCGCCCGCTTCACATAGAACTGTCCTGTGTGTGTGTTTTCACATAGTGCGACATAATACCCTTTTTTGCAGAGCCGGTCACAATGTACAACCACTGAGGACCAAGAGCAATGTTTGGAAATGGCACAGGGAACTAAAAATAACAAATGGAAAAATTTAATACATTTCAACGTATCCAACATTTTTAAAGAGGTAGACAATTTTGATTGTTTTACAAACCAGCTTTGATTATTGATCGACATTTAATACAGAAAATAAATGAAAAAACTTCCAGGTATTATTTTAGGCATAAAATATGAGCAAAACAAAATTACAGAAATTTCTTATTTACCAAAGATCCATCCAAAATGAACAATGAATATGAAAGTGAAAACGAATGAAACTGCCGCAAACTGCTAATTGACTGGATTGATTGACTGATTGAATATAAAAGTGATGAGAACGTTACAAGAACTTGAAAGTCGCTAGTGTTTTCACGATTGGAGATGGAATATAAAATGCCAAGTCACACAACACACACGTAGATACACACAGTCATGTAAACGGGTGCAATCGTGGACCTCCCATTGTTCCTCTTTTGTTTATACTCTAACTTTTTCGGAAGGCCTCCCATTGGTTTTGTACACGATTTTCAATCGTGGACGTTAGGTCAAACGTGGACCCCTTTGTCTACGCCCGAATTCTTTTGTCCTAGGTCCACGATTGCCGGCATATACAAACTCATGTATACATGTTGCAAAACTAAATGTTGCTCGGTGAATTCTTGATTTCCACGAGATCCTTTGAAAGACTTAATTTCCTTTGTGGAGCACGTATGTACTTCCAAGAAACACAGCTCTTGATGAACTGTTAAATGAAAGCGGGTGCCTTCAACCTGCAGCTCATACCACCAAAAATCCCCAAATAAGCTGAGCATTCTGTCGTGCCTCCATGTGACTCAGATTATCGCGAAGCAATTTTCAAAAGCGTTTTGCTACGAGGGGCTTGCGTAAATGCCAATGCGTCTATTGTACAATGTGCAGCCAATCATCCTCAATAAGTTCAGGCCTGTGGCCAATTAGGTCACACTTATTTGACATCTGTGTGCCCGAGCCAATTCAAAGCGAGCGAGGGCTAATATTGACCAGCTGAATATACATGCTCTTATATATGCCACTGCAAAATGAGCGTTGCTGCCGGGGAATTGCAAAGGCCATAATTAGCAGAACTGACATTGTGGTACAAGTACCACCTCTTGAGAAATACATGAGAAGTGGGAGGGAAACTGGATTTTGTCTAAAAGAGATATTTTCCAGAACTACAACTTTTGTAAAAGGGACTATAAACCAACATGGGTTTTTACTAGGGTACTGATACACAACACATTCCAAATGGCTGCCTTTTTCGATGTCTTTGTTTCTTTTTAGAATCCTGTCATTAGCTGCATTCTGTTCAGACGTACAGTTGCTGTTGAAAGTTACATGCACTTGGAAATCGTTCCTTCCGTTGTCCCTGGAGCTGTTCTGTTCCTTGCAATTTTTCTATTGTAAATTCTCAGTATATCAATAAAAGAATGTCACCCAAAAAATCCTTCCTTGTGTATGTATAATCATTTGGATTTGGTTCACAACTTGGGGATTTTGTTTGCAGTAACGCTGTGTATGTAAACTTCTGTCCACAACTGTATGTGCAAAGGTAATTGAAAACACTGCCATTAAAAAGATGGACCTTTCACACCCAAAAACCAAAAACCAAAAACCAAAAACCAAAAACCAAAAACCAAAAACCAAAAACCAAAAACCAAAAACCAAAAACCAAAAACCAAAAACCAAAAACCAAAAACCAAAAACCAAAAACCAAAAACCAAAAACCAAAAACCAAAAACCAAAAACCAAAAACCAAAAACTAAAAACCAAAAACCAAAAACCAAAAACCAAAAACCAAAAACCAAAAACCAAAAACCAAAAACCAAAAACCAAAAACCAAAAACCAAAAAACCAAAAAACCAAAAAAAAATTCATCTGGAAAATCTGGAGATGTCATCAATTGAAATCCTGCTTACGTTTACCTCCAACCATTATGCTTTGAGTTCACATCCAACCCAAGTTCAGTGTTCAATCGATGGGAGAGGAATGGTTCCATCTCGTTCCATCTCTGTCACATTCCTTTGCCTCTCCTGAAGATGGAACACAAGAACATTTCCACGCAAAGTGCCCCTCAACAGGCTCGGCACTACGCAGAGCTCACACCTTTTAAAAACATTTGGATAACCAACCGCACAAATTCACTTCAGAAATTTAGAGTATCCTCGATCTTGACCCTAGCGATTGGCATCACTCAGCCCACGGCTGCAGCAAGGTTTAGCAAATTAATACATGTCCGTTTCAATGCATGTTAGAATCCCGCTGCAAAAATATCTGGGATTGTGACAGCCCGACTTTATGGATCATGTACTGACATTCCATGAATGCTGGATGGAAGGAAGACGAGGAAGAGGGGGGGTTATTTCGGTCGGACGTAGCCCGATTGGCTGTGGAATAACAAGTACAGTGATCAGTTCACGTTGCTGATCAGATAAAATGTGTGTAATTATGATGGACAGATATCGGCTGAAGGTGACATGGGGGGGAAGTTCCACATGAATGTTTTCATCATAGCTGCTGGCTCTGCATGTTATGTGATCGCTTAAACTTTTCAGCAATCAAAATATAGAACATTCCTGCCTCTCAAACAAATTCAGCGGTTTATTCTGTCAGAGTTTATGGTAACACACACATTTTTAAAATTCCCCCCAATAAAACATATTAAACATATTAAATATGCCAGCCCTGACATTTTTAACCAATCAAAAAGCCAAGTCATGTTCAAGTTTTAGCCAATTAGAATTCAGCCAGCCAGAGATTTCTTTTCACGCATCTATTTTGCTTCAACGGCATCCACAGAAAAGAATGGTTGCCATTTACAAATAGAATATTTATTGCATACGTACGCTCAATTTAATAATAATAAATTACATTTATATAGCGCTTTCTACGAATATTTCAAAGCGCTCTCTATTGTGCAAACAAATATGTTTTCAACTGAGCCTTGAATGAGTTTATCGAGGGTGCGTCTTGGATGTGCGAGGGGAGCCGGTTCCAGAGTGTAGGTGCAGGCACTGCAAATGCCCGCTGACCATATCGAGTGTTGGTACGCGGGCCCTGGGAAAGTTGAAGGTGTAGATTGGAGTGGGATCGCAAGTTAACGGACGAAGTTGAAACCTTTGGACAAATGAGGTTGCTGAGGTATACAGGGGGCGAGTCCATTTCTGGATTTATATAAAGTGAGAAGAAGAATTTTGAATTGAATTCGCTGGGGGATAGGCATACATTTGTACCTGACAAGAATTAAGTGAGCAAACCCGAAGGAATGATGTTCTGACCATGTTAACCTTCTTGCATTCGTGCACCCGGGCAAGCCCCAAATAGAGTGCCGTGGTATCACAGCATGCATTTCAATACATACATGTATACATGGAGATCATGTCAATTTCTGCCTGTTTTGGCAACAAACACCAAGACTATGTTTCTCAAACTCATAAGGAAACAGCTACGGTTTCCTTTAGGTTCCTAATACGGGGTAAACATAATCCTAAAATGAAGCATTCACCAAAAATGCACATTTTGTCATTGTAGAAACCACATACTACGACATGTTTCCGCATGTCCCCATTTGGCAACAGTAGTAAACACGATGTGACGTCCTTTCTTGATAGGTCTACTTACAATTGAACAAATTAAATTTACATTACACTGTTTGGCCAAGATCTACAAGGTCTTCAGCTTTAATACAAGTTTGCTTGTATCTGATGAAATAGCTGTAGCTACGAAAGTATGCCATCATTTTAATTTTAGTCTTTAAAGTGCTACCTTCAATATTTATCTGAAACCGGCTTCCTTGATGTGGACTATCTTGCAAACAAGAAATAGAGTTCACACAAAAATGTTAAATTTGGCTGAATGTAAAACAATTCTGCGTTGAGATAACTGTTTTGACATTTCCAAGCCACGGAATGGGGACCGGTTTCTCTGCAAAGTACGCTTCAAGATGGAGATTGCATTGTAAAGGATTATCTCATTCAATTCATACATGTAGTTCCATCCCCCCCCCCCACCATTTAAAAAAAAACAGCTGATGATACAATCCGCCCCGAGAACAGGCCAAAAGATAAACACGCAAATACCCCACAAATACTAGACTGACGTGGGGCTTGACTGACATTTGTAGGGTAATTACTTGTCACGATGGGCCAACAGCTTGATTCTCATCCTTTGATGAACCAATGAACCTTTAGAAATACATCTGAAACTGTCAGAGAGAGGATTTAACGCGACTAGAGTACATGGGGTGTTGATAAGTCCTAGGCATATTTGCTCTCTTCATATGCATTTTATACCGCTCTTACATCGTACATGTACTTTCTAGATTGCAACAGAATACACCCAGAATACCCCTTTTTTAAATGGGTGTCATCCAACAAGGCCAAAAGGCCACTGCAAGGTGTGGGCTACAAAACACAAGACAAGACAGAAATCACAGGGATAGAAGGTATCTATTCACATTTCGTTTGAATTGTGAAATACGATACGTGGAAGGGAAGCAGGTTACAGGTAAGGAGTTCCAATGAGAGGCAGTACGAGGGTAAAAAATTTAAGAGTATCTCACAGTACTAGTACTAATGAAAGGATGTGACACTATGAACATCTAACAAAAGAAAACCCACGCAGTCCTTTGTTACAAACAAAGGACTGGGTGGGTTTTCTTTTGTTAGATGTTCATAGTGTGATGAGAATCCAGGCGAGTAGAGTGCCTGACAGTTTGGAGGGGGAAACTAATGGGGAAACAAATCAGGGCGAGAGAAAAGTTGGGATAACAAATTGGGGCTAACTTTCATATTTTTGGGCAGTTTAAACCAATTGCGTACGGATGACGCGATAGGGCGCAAACAGTGCCACCAGGCCGGATGACGCCACTGGCCGCTGTTTGTGCAGTTTCAATCCATTGTTGGATTATTGTGTATGTCATGCTTGACTGCACAAACACATTGTAGCAGTTCGATTTGGCTGCCAGAACCGCTGCAACACCCCGACGTCTCGGTCTCCCGTAAAGAACCGTGCTCAAGGGGTTATGATGCCATGTAGGCATGTGTTTACCGACACTCATCACCACTCAATCCTACACAAACTTGAACACGTTTTGCGTGAATACCTAATTCTCAGTAATCCTCGACATGATGTGGGTGAGTGACCTATCATTTTAAAGAGATCTTAGGCTACATAATGATATATCTGGTCTTCAATTTTGGCCCAATTTTTGGGGACTCACCCTTCTTTGTGCTCACACACACTTGACACGCTATTGCTTGTGGGGTACCTCTATTGTTCGACCCTACTTCCCTTCTTTTGTTCTCCTTTGTCCCCTTAGAAATCTCGACATACATAACATTGTGGGGTACTTCAATTTCTAAAGACCCAATTGTGGGGTACCATTGTCCCTATTGTTGCCCTTTCTTCCCGGTACCCCGTAAGTGCAACACATGTATACTAACTCCTAAGAAAGTGAATACTTTTATAAGTTAAAAAGTCGTATCCTCATTGAGTGATCCCCACAATGTCCCTTCCCAGGTTGTATCGTAAAATTGGGTGTGATCCCTGGCTATACGGCATTCTGGGTTTATGACTTCTGACTAGCGCCCACCCGAACAAGGATACTGACAATTTGGGAGACCGCCAACATAGGGCAAGATAGCTCAGTTGGTAGAGCGCCGGTACGGTAACCCGGAGGTCGCAGGTTCGAATCCCGCTCGTGTCAGTTTCTTTGTTCACTTTGAAAAAGTGAATACTTGTTGACTTGATTGCAGGTATGCAAGTGCCTGAAATCAGTAAAAGTGCAAGACTCCCTATTCTTTTGACACTTGGCCTGTGAGGAACTCTGATGAGGCAGGGTTCACGTTCCCTTCCGATACGCCCGCACCGGATAACAAGATCGCACCGGAAAACATTACAGGCATTCCAATTTTGTGGCCTAGTTTCATAAGCCCAATGCAATACCTATACCTGTGGTGCAAATCTGTGGCTCTCGTCGGGGCATGCCTGGGATTTTTCCGGAATTTTTTTCCCAAGTGTATTATATATTGAGGATCTGCAAATGATTCTTGAGGCAATGTACTTTTATTTCATATATTTCACACATGCACCTGTGCAATTCATACTATTTTTTTCCAGAGGAATACCTTCCTGGATATATTTTTCACCAGGTGTTCCACTAAAACATCTTGGCATTTGTTTATGACCTGACGTGAGTTTAGATGAAGACCCGACAGCCTTATAGGGGTTTCACACTACTCTGGACTTACCGGGTAATTAATTACTGGGGTAGTAGTCCATTACCCGGGTAGAAACTAACCTGAAGAATCGGTTTCACACTTCAAAATACAAAAAAAGCCCCCAATTCAGCTTACCTGCTTCAGCGAACACCCGGATAACTTGTAACCGCATTCACACTATGCGAATGGTAACACCGGAGAATGTGCATTGCTTGACCTCTGCCCTCCCAAAACCCTGAACCATACTGTAATTTTCACTTTGAGACTTGCAAGTAAGATTAATTATACTTAAAGAATACTTCTCTAATAATTATTTTTCTTCCCATGATGTCAGCATTAAATAGTGCCATAAATTGTGTCCAAAAGTTGGGGAGGGGAATCTAGAATTTTTAAAGAAATATTCATCGAAAGTGACAACCCCCCACCCCCCCACCCCTCCAAAAAAAAAAGAAATTATATCTGCATTAAAAGTTTCCTCCTGCAGACAAATTTACACATATGGGTATCATGAAAGTTGGGCTGGGGACGGAGTGGATGTTTTCAAATCTATCTGAAAGGGGATGTGCTTTGGCCAAAATTAATTAGCTGGCCAATAAACAAGACGCAGCACACGCACCTATCCGGGTTGAAGAAAACCCGGCGAGCATTCACACTACTAATGGTACCCGGAGAATCGTCTCAAGGTCATCGTCAACCCCGAGATTGGTGGGTTAACCCACCTCGCGAGTAGGGTTAGAAATTACCCAGGTTAAGTGGGGTTTTGAGGCAGTTAACCCAGAATTTTTCCAACCCCGAGAAGTGTATTGTGAACACTCCATATTACCCGGGCAATCTCGGGGTTACATTTTTTCGTTAACCCCGTGATTATCCGGGTAACAGTACAGTGTGAAACGGCTATTAGAGTACAGAAGCTAATTTCTGCTAGGCACGCAAATTTGCTCAGAACAGGAAAGTTTTGCTTAACAACAAGTTTACCAGCTAAAACATCATGTGGCATCAATTGGTTGTGACTGGTGCTCAGCCGCTTTTCTTGCTCAGTGGGTAAATTTGCTGAGAAGCAATGATTTTCTGGAAATTCTGAGCATGCAGCGTTTTTACAGAAGATTCTGAAAACACTGAGGATTCAGAGGTTTGGTCTCCAAATTGATTCAGAGTTGGAGATTTGGGGTTTCAGAGCTCCATGAAAACAAAGTAAAACTGGAAAAGTTCAAAGTTAAAAATCACAGCTATCCAACTTTGAGAAATTTTACAAAAATTGGCAATAAAATCCATTGCTAAAATTCTGCTGCATTACGTTATCAGTAGCAGAGGAGTACTTGAGGTGATTTTGAAGCAGGGAAATTCAAAACTTCTCCACTGAAGAATACCACAATTTATTGGATCAGCTCCGACACCTTGATTGAGCTATCTGGAGGAATCCCCCCTCCCCCCCCCAGCATCTTCATTTGTCAAGAAGCAGTGACAATTGATCGCATAAGTCTGCAGAACCTGCCACCAATCTGTGTAATGCTCTTCACCTTGACACTCTGGCATCCAGCTTAATCTTCCAGTGAGATGTTTCAATTTTTTTTCTATCTACTTTTAAATGACCCGTCAATGTTTTGTCGCTCTCCGACAGGCCGGAAGTCTTGAATGGCGACTGGATGGATGCTTGGGATTTCTGAGCCTCATTCTTCTTAGATCATGTTTCTCATCGACCAGGAGGGCGCAAGATGCAAACCGCATCATTCTAAAATGTTCATGCTATCAAAGATCGTAGACGGGAAAGATCGGACACTCCGCTGACAAAGTGAAACAGGAAGTAGTTGCTCACGGGGAGGGGCGCCCTCATACCTTTGGTAGGTGAAACTTGCGAACAACCAAAGTGTTCCCTGTAGTTCACAATTGAGGGAAAAAACGAAGACTTGGTCCTCCCCACTGAATTAATTGCACTAAATGACACCTCCAACAAAATTTGGCAAGGATTGGTCTTAACATTACATACTTAATGTTTCTCCCTCCTTTTTTTCTTTCTTTCTTTCGTTATTTATTCATTTATTTATTAATTAATTCTGAATTTCTGATATTCAATTGTGAAGAGCCACCTTTTGCAAATATCATTAAAAAAAAATTATAACTGTACATATGGCACAAATCTAAATTATTTCTCAGAGAAATTGATCATTAAAAAGTATTTCAAAAAAAGAAAGAAAAAAAGTTTGTTATTTACTATAATATGTATTGCAATTTTATTCATCTTCAATGATATAATAAAAGAACAGATTTTGATTTCAAAATCATATTACTGGGTGTGTCTTACTTTGTTACTGACAGTCTGAAGTAGCAGTTATGAGTATTACTAGTGAAACTATTGACAGAAATTAATACTTCTCGAGTGGAGCAAAAAGTTTGATTTCATTTATTTTTCAGATGCTTCATTTAGCTTCGTCACAACATGACTCAACAAAACAACTCAACTATGGATACTTCCCGTTACAACAAAGATGTTTTTTTCTTTTTATACATTAAAAACAAAAACAAAACCACCAATATCTCAACATTTCGATCTGATTTTCACATATGAACAAACTTCAGTCCTTTTGACTGCATATTGGCCCGTCTCATCGCCTCAATAATTCAATGACATTATACAAAATGTATCCCCTGATTTATAAATATCACTATTAAAATTATGTCACTAAAACACCTAACTACATGTATTATAATACATGTATTATAATGGAGGTACCTCCATGATATTATTTATCCGTTCACATATTCCGTTATTTGTCTCATCATTTCTTCATTTTGTCAATCTTTGTGAAGTTTTTTCTTCATCAATGAAAATTCCACTCCGCTCGCATTTTACACCCGATGCCGTACTTCTCGTATGGATTCGCTGTAGTCGCAAGCACGCGTTTACCTATCAAACACTAGGGGCGCCCTTCCCCATAGTCGGAAAATAATGACGTCATAGCGTTTCATCGGGCGCTGTACAAAAAGATACCCAGTGTCCGATCTTTCCCTTCTACGATCTTTGATGCTGTGTTCATTACATTGAAAGCAGTTGATAGGAAATGATTACCGAAGACTCGTGTGATGAACACAAATCTGTTACAGAACGTTGAAGGTATGGGAGACCAGACCATCAAGCAACTACAGTGCTAAATTACTAGCCAATGCTCATTGCTCGTCAAAGAAACCACGCTAAAGATTTGTTCAAATCAAAATAGGAAGACAGTCATTGAACAACCAAGCACATATACAGAACTGAAAACCAGACAACATCCAGACAAATCTATGCACGTCAATGCGTGGGATGCATATATAATGGGGCAGTGTATTTACAAATCATAACATCCGTTGTTGTAATCAGAACATGAAGCACGTCTAATGACACATGAATATTTGAAAGATAACTTTCCACGATAATCCTATCCTGGACGCGCAGCTGCAATTTTAGACGTCATCAAGCTATCACATTTCAATGAAACCCTGGTGTGAACACAACATTTTCTTGGTAGGACCTGCCATTTATTAACAACAGGCCTTCTGGTTAAAGAACCTACAGTTGTGGAATACCTCTACAGTTTGTAGTTGCACAATATTAAACGGAGTGCCACACAGATACCAAGGATAAAACCAACCAAACTTTAACCAGTTCGCGCCGGGATTATTTTTGCCGAAAATGTCTATTTAAAAAAAAGAAAAAATATAGCAGCCAACTTCTGATACAGCCAAACGCCACAAATGCTGATTTTCAAGAGTCATTTCAACAGTATTTGTACAATATTTCTTGCCGAAACCCCGGGTGCGCCCACCGGAGCGTAAATTGTAGAACAACAGGCCGTGCACAGTGGCCAAGTTCAAGTTCAACACACAGTCCGCCTCCACAGACTTCTTGGACTTTGTGTGTATGTACAAAACAAATGAGGGATTAGCGTGTTGAGACATCACCTGGAGGTGAGTCGAGGCAAGCTTGACGTTTTAACCCGTCAGCCGTGCCCGGGTATAAAAACAGCCAGATCGTGTTAACACGTCCTCGACGCGAACTGGTTAAAAAATGCAACAAATACACACAACCCACCAAGAATTCACAACAATTCACAGCTTGATTTTTCGCCTTTCACTCCTTGATCAAGTTGGTTTTTGTTTTGTTCATTGCTTTATTTCTTCCTTTTTTTTGGAGGGGGGTTGAGTAATGTAATGACTTTTTAGTGATATTCCATTTCAAAGATGACGACTCGTGTAGTCCCTAAAAGTAGTTCTGACACTCAAAACGCAAAGTCAATATTTTTTTTATAAATGGTACCTCCTCTCCATTGCTAAACAGAGATAACTTTTAGTATAATTATATCCGAAATGCTAAGAACAGAAAAGCTCATTGGCATTTTATAACCGAGACATTATTCCATTTCTTAACAGAATTGCTCTTCCTATTTTCGAATACATGTATTTTGTTTGTAACGTAAATTGTGATTTGATTGGCACATGCACATTCTGGACCACTTGACTCAAGACCAACTATGTGCACAGCTATATAATGTGTACGATATTTGCCCTGCGGTTTGACATGGGACAAGGCACATGTTGAGTTTTGTTGCCTACCATGGAGCTACAAAAAACTATTATGTGGTTGAAGTTTACAGAATGTGGGTTTAACCCGTTGAGTACGGATGATGGCTACAGAAGCGGTTTGAACAAAAAATACAACCTGGCCGGTTGCCGTCTATACCCGCATTATTAATTCCATTGTTTGCCTATTGTGTGCATTACGCTTGGCTGCACAAACCCGTCTAGCATACCAGCCCCCCTTATAATAGCCGTAAATCCCACCATGGGATATACTGTTTACACTCGGAAAAGACAACTTCACCGTTCTGGCTTCTCTCCCATCCTGGTACATTATGGGAATCTGTGACGGCAGCGTTTGTGATTTCAATCAAAGGAAATTTACGCCTCAGTACAACCACCCCCCCCCCCCCCCCCCCCACCCCCAACATGGCTGATGTTAAGAGCTCAGCTTTGATCAGGGTTATGATATTATTATCAAATACTACCTCCAACCATGCTGAAAGAAGTATTCCGGGAATGCGCGTTTCAAATTCTGGACCAAGGGGCCAATTTTACGGAGATGCCCAGCACAAAAATAAGGCTGTTCATTTTCGAATAATTTAGTATTCGATTATTCGAAACTGGGTTTGACCGAATATTCGATACTGGTACGGTGCCGATCAAGTTTTTCACGGGTCAGCTGCAATTGAATGCCGCGCCGGTAAAAAGTTGCACGCAAAGAACGCCGGTGTTTTATGTGCACAATTACTTGGTTTTTGCAGTAAATTATCTATAAGTATTAAAGGTATTACGGATGGGAACAATGAACCTCTGTCCTCAAAAAAATACCGTCGACAAAAATGCGGCATTTGACACTGCTATAAAAGCACGTACCTTTTCTATTAAAATAGCATTAGCGTCGTATCTGAACTTGCATACTTCTTTCTCGAATATTCGACCCGGCAAAAAGGTATTCGAATATTCGATATATTCAGGACAGCCCTACCACAAAAATGTTAGCAAAAACAAGTTACCAGCTAAAATGTCACCTGATGTATGTGATGACTGGTTCCCAGCTGAGATTTGCTTAGCATAAACGTTAGCAATGATTTTATGTGAAGCAACTAAGCCTGGGGCTTGAATGAATCGATCTTGGTACACAAGGTAATTCTTCGTGTTGGGTATACATGCAGCCATTTAGTTGCTTCCTCTGTCACCGAAGCGTACATTCAATAAGGGACCTTTAACCCCTTGCGTACGGATGATGCAGTAATTCTGCAAGTTGTGGGTTCGAGCCCAGTCCTGGGCTATAGCACTTCTACGCCTAATATGGGTAGAGGCATTATTAATGCCTTGCAGTGGACTAGTTACCTATCCAGACCCTATTCATACTGTGAAGAGATCAGATTATCTTGTCTTGTTTCAGTGCGAGGGGCTGGTTCTTCCACACTTTCCTCTGTAGCCCACACCTTAAGTGGCCTTTGTGATGGGCGATTTGCATGAAAAAAAGAAAGACATTGGCTACTTCAAGGAGTTGACTCCTGAAAAAAATGGAATTGCGATTGAGATTCCTATGTTGGAGTCAAGGAGAGTCAACTCCTCTAAGGAGTTGCCTATGGCCCTAAGTACTTTAACTTCTTCTGCCCGGCTGTCACATTAATGGGGCGCTGGTTTGTCAATATAGGCTTGTGCAGCCAAGCGTAACACACACAATAGTCAAACAACGGATTGAATACACGCAGGAATAGCGCATAGAGACAACAATGGGTTAAATTTGGGTTGTTGTAGCAGTTTCTAAATCTGTTTCATGAACAGCTACTACGAACTAAAATTTACATGGGGAAAACAACAATTAAAAAAATAAATAACAGGAAACGTCACTCCAAATTTACCAACTTTCACATGCAATTACAAAACTGCAGCTTTTGCTAAAGATGACACCACAGTCATGTCATGAATATGGAAATAACATATTGTTAATTTATTGCGTTTTATTTGTTTACATTTTTTTTAAAATTCTGCAAGCACTATGTTTTTTTTAGGCCGTCCAAGACAAGCTTTTGCTTCTAGTGAATTGGCTTGCATGCTCTGGTTTTATGAATTTTTTCCCATTATTACTTTGTGCTCATATTATTGTATGGTATGGAAATAAATTGTTCTTCAATTGAAATTGAATTGAAATGAATTAAAATTTGCACTACAGCACAAACAAGAAAATGCTTTAATTTAACCCTATTAGTCCCAAATCCTCGAATTTTAATATGATTTTGCATGCACCCTAAGGCATTAGGGTTTAAGGGCTGCTAAACACAATGAGAATGCCAGAAAAACTAAACACTGTGGTAAACTGGACACCCATCTTCATGTAAGATGTACGTTTACATGTACATGTAACAAATTCAAGTCTTAAAATTCCATTCTGGGGGCAAATAGCCCAATGTACAGACCAACTGAATCTGTTTACTAAAGCTGATGAGGCAGGAAGCAGAAAAATCCCCCATCACACCCACACAGATTGCGAAAAAGGTCCTTTACAAAATATACCACAGACCTTTCAAAGAACCTTTGAAATGATCGGCAAGGACTTCAAGAGATACTGCCAATGATTACAAATGCGTGATGAGAGTGAGACGACATGATCCGATATCAATACGGAGGGTAATTTTGAAAACCGCAACAAAATTTGGTTTCATTTTCAGGGCCGCGGTACTTGATACAAATTCTTAAAAGGCACAGAATCCAGAATGCAGCCCCGAGATGGAAAATAAAGAATTCTGTTCAGCGAAGATATCCCTGAATCAGAACGATCATAATAAATGGTTGAGCTGTGGGGATTTTGGGGACAAAAGTCAATCTTCTGTTAATTGAGGACGTATTAACCAGCGGAAAGGAAATTAAAGTTTGCACTTTCCAGTGTTCAAACAAGAAATGTTTAAATAATTGAGGACGTCCTGTTAAATGGAGAGTTTTACCCACCTGCTAGAGAAAACAAACAATGATTATATCAGGAAAGTGACAAATTCACCAAGTCTTGACTGAAGATAGATATCTACGAGAATACAAAACAGCTCTCCTATCAGGGATGCCAACATTGACTCAAATACGAGAGTGAGAAATTTGTTGTAAGGGGGAATGCAGACACGTGTTTACGGCACGCATGCATACCGTACTACATGTACACGAACAAACGTCCCCCAGAAAAGTGTTTTCATGAGGTGAAAGGGTGGATTTAGAGAGCATTAGCTATTATGAAGTCAGTCGTAAGAAGATAGCATTATTTCTATCAAAAGAGAAAAACCCAATGTGTAGTTTGCATGAGTAAAGTTAGTTTACGCATCTCTTCCTTTTACAGTTTCTTGAAGACGTACACACAGCCAATGAATGAATTTTCTAGAAAGCATAGATTTATTGGTTTAGACTTTTCCAACATTTACTGTTGTCATTACAAACCTGATAAAGAAAATGACATGATAATCTACTGTATGTTGGTAGGCTTGTAAGCTTCCTGTACAGATTACAGTTTTTTGTCTGGAGGGGGGGGGGGGGGGGGGGGGTAGTAGTGCAAATGATAAATTTGTATTTAAAAGTTGTACTACACATTTTTGCCAGAAATTGTTTCAAAAAGCAGGGGCAGGGGAATTGTGGGGGGGGGGGGGGGTTGCGGGAATGGTAGTACTGGTTGTGAAGTGATGGCACTTTCTTTAAAATGTTGTGTGGGGTGGGGGGGGGGGGGGGAGGCATACGTTGCCACTCTGACATTGGACACTGCAATGGGTCAAAGCAGATTATATTAATAAGGGACTTGCAAAACAAATTATCCAGGAGGCTCTGATTTTTTACTCCTTAAGTAAAAACTGAATTATTTTGAAACCGTTTTTGGTGGGCCTTGTATTATAACAGTGTTGTAGGTCTCGAGACCTGGTCTCGGTCTCAAGACCTGGTCTCGGTCTCGAGACCTGGTCTCGGTCTCGAGACCTTTTTTTAAGGTCTCAGTCTCGGTCTCGTCCTAACAAAGTCTCGGTCTCGGGAGGGCTGGTCTCGGTCTCGAATGCTCAGGTCTCGGTCTCGGTCTCGGATGCCATGGTCTCGGGTTTTACCCCCGAGACCCGTCGAGACCACACCAAAAATATGTGCGATGCGCCACACAAATCTAATCTTCATTCCAAACATAAACGATGTTGTACAATGTAAGTGCAAGTTTTTATGGAGAAGAATTAGATTGAAGCTGGAAAGGAGACCAGTACATGCGGCTTGTTTATTTGGAGTACATGTACTGGACTACTGGTACCCACAGGATGTGCATCGCCCATCACTGTTTCCCCCACATTACAGCTCTGTGGTCACTGAATCCTGCAAACTATACCCAGCCATTTGGAGGGCATTTCGTGCGGCACCTCACTCATCACTTTTTGTTGGCGTGACTGTTTATAGCTGGATTTGAACTTCCGATGAAATCAAATAATTGTTATTCTGTTAAAAAAAATAGGAAAACTGTATTCCACGTTTTAATTTGATTTTTCTTCAGTGTTTTGAATATACATGTACACAACTTTTTGGAAAAGCCAGAGTCATTTTCCATTTAGGACAATCAGCAATTCTAGTCAGTTTTATTTTTATGCAAATAATATTTGGAGAAATTAGTCTGTCAGTACAGTGCCATAGGTCTCAAAGCCCCAACTACATGTATTTACCAGAGATGAAATAAATAACTCAAATTTGTGGAATCCTTGAATTTATGTGTGTACGCTGTGAGTCTTTGTTAAACACTTAATTTTATATTTACTTGCATAATTAAAGATAGTGGCCCTTGATAAAGCCGACTTCATATACATGTATATATTTATGAGATGATCCCCAATGTTCACCTTTCGTACGAGTTAGCACAAATAATCATCCACATGTTTTTTAACCTTTTGATCGAAAGCAGGGCACAGCACCCGATCAGGGAAATCAGCTTTATTAAACACCATATCTTTTTTTCATTTTTGGTCTCGGTCTCGGTCTCGGCCTGCAAAAGTCTCGGTCTCGGAAGTGTTGGTCTCGGTCTCGAAAGCCTTGGTCTCGGTCTCGGTCTCGGTCTCGAAAGCCTTGGTCTCGGTCTCGGTCTCGGACATGAAGGTCTTGACTACAACACTGTATTATAAACTCCCTTTACTTGTGTTGGTAAAGGTTCAGCTCCAAGTTTCCTGTTACAGAATTACGACACTGTTACGACCCGTTACAACATTTTTAGGGTTAAAGAAGAAACCCTGTATTGGCTAGAATAAAATAAAAACAACCTATATGAACTACATATTGCAGCACGTTGACACCCAGTTAGATACGGAAATAGCAACAAACTGCTGTATTGTTTTAACCTTTATGGTTGTTTTTATTGTAGCCAGCTTGAAACGTATTTTGAGTGTTGCCAGAACAATAAAGATTATTCGCCTCAAATTGACATTTTGTTTATTAAATAGCCGATATAAAATAAAACTCTGGATCCCTCTTTGTAGATTATGCAAGTACATGTATGCAAGGCACTGCATCCAACACCTGCTGAGTTCTTTTGGAAATGAACAAGTAAATTGCCCTTGGGGGAGGGGGTGGTTGTGACTGAGTACTACTACTTAGTACTAGTGTCAAAGAACGTACTTGTTCTTTTGGCAAGGAGTTTCCTCCTATGGTATCTTTGACACAATTCCATACTTGTGATTGTTCCGCAATTACTATTTAGTTGACTAAGGAGGCATGTTAACTGTGTGTTCCAAAGTGGAGTCTTGACACTATGATTACGTCTCGCAGGGGCCGAGAGGGCGACCTCACATCCCGGCGGAATCCGAGTAATCCTCCCGGAATCCACAGAGTCACCGGCTCATCCCACAGGAAATGCCATCCGCATACTGGAAAACAATCACAAGGCGATCGGCCAAATCCATCTCTCCGAGAAAACCATCTTCGAGAAGGGAAAAAAATAAAATAATAAAGTATCTATCACACAGTACTTCCTACCTGGCTCTGTGGACAGCTGTTTCTCCCATCATTCCTGACAAATTGATACCATCCAGAATCCGATCCGGCAATACCCGGGACTCAATCGGATGGGGCAAGAACAAGGCGAATGATTATAACTGGAGGAGAATGCTGGTAGAGCGTGTAGCATGCTCGGCTTGGTTCCACCATATATGGGAGGCCAATGCTGCATATCTCCTGCCCATAGTCTGACCTGAGCCATAGGGTGACCTCCCTGGTGTAATAAGGTCTAATGAAGCCGATGACAGACATCTTTATATATCAGTCTAGTCTGGGATGAGTGATAGCAGTGACAGACAAATAAAAAAAGGGAGCTTTTTGACATGTAACACATTCAGCATTGGCTCCCGGCTGATTAGCAGCACATGTGTAAGCCAATGCATATCCTCTTCCTATTTAGTATGCATAATCCTCTCTGCAAGTCATTTCAACTTCCAAATTTAAATACATTGGACTCTGTGGACAGTGTGTGAAGTAACACCTCCGTGTACTCCATTCGTATGCACTACACTTCCAGGCACCAGTTTAAATGGCGTCACATTTACTAGGATGTGTGTGTGAGTTTGTATAGCTATTCAAACCGTGGACCTTTAACAAAGAGGACAATAGGGTCCACGATTGAGTCAAGGTCCACGATTGAAAATCGTGTACAAGTTAAAGTATAAACAAAAGAGGAACAATAGGAGGTCCGCCATTGCCGGTGTTTACACACTTACTTGTATGTGTGGTGTGTGCGTTTGTGCTATGCGCATTCATTTTCTCCAATGCTTGATAAGTTACTTTGCAAAATTACATACCGTGCACCTTATACCTCATCGACAGTACTTTACACTGCAAAAATGGACAACGGGGGTACTGAGTGTAGTCTCTGCAATGCATTATGTTGAAAACAAGTATTGTGCTTTCCAATTTCTTACATAAATCTTGACTGTGAATAACTGAGCAATGCATGTAAATAGGACAAACGATCATGCTTTATTATAGAGCCAGTCGTGTCAAGTAGACATGGTGTATGTTGGAGAAATGTCACATGTACAACGAGGATAGCAAAAGAATTCCACCTTTAGTCCCTTCACCGTCAAGTCCACCTTGAATTCCATTATTAATCTTGAATTAACGATGTACCAGTGAGAGGTGTCTCATTGTGAAGCTGCAAAATCATCGCTGCAAAATCATCACTTCACTTCAAAACATCACTACCCAAACCTCACTACCAAAACATCACCTCTAAAGGGTAGATTCTGAAGAGAACTGTTGTGCAGAGAACCAGGAAGGAACCAGCTCGTTAACATTCTGACTGTACGTAATTCCGGGGATTAAATCATTTCTCATAAGACTGCACCAACAAAGGATGCTGAATTATATTGTTTGTGCTGACATTATCTGTTTAATTCAACCTCACCCAGACCGTGGTCACTGCTACACATCTACTGCATTTGTCACACTAATTCAATCTCAGCTCCACTATTCAATTCAATATGCGTACAAGGGCCATGCATGAAAAGTAGCTTTGCAGTCCGACAAAAAAGAAAAGAAAATGAAGCTTTGCTGTCTGGCAAAAAAGAAAATGATTAGAAATGTGAATATCGAACAGTACTATTATGGACAGTACTGTTATTGGGACTTGGTATTGTCTACGTTTCACTCTTGGTGCTGTCCAAATGTCCTGCTTCCTCCACCTCAAGGTGATCCCTGGTGCATCCAATTTTAACCCTCGGCTGTTTCTATGGAAAATAGAACACCCCAAGACCATATTTCATACTATTCAAAGAGTTGCTTAATAGCACACAATATTCTACTAATGGAGCCTCCGTCCATTTTATAGAGGCTATCAGCAGGAAGCCAAGGAAAGAGCATGCTAGCTTCAGAACTAGAAGCTGTTTAAAATCGTGATGCAACAATGAAAATCTCCATGCCCTCACAGACGTTAGCACAACTTGACTGTGAAATACAGGTTTGATGCACAACTATTTTGCCAACGGTTAAGAAGCACTGTCGACTGGACCCGGGGATCAGCTCAGGGGGATAGTTTCACTATACCCTGTAGTGGCAGTTAATATTCATGCATGTATAACATAGATATCAATAAGAAAGTACTTCAAAAAGAATGCGTATGCCCAGACAGAGGTAAATAGTCATGGTACCTGGGGAAATAGGCAATATTGACCCCTAGCCACATGGTGTAATAGGCACCTGTGGAAGTTACGTCAAGCACTTTGTAACGTCATTTAATCAAAATCTTTTGAGCTCCTCTTTTTGAGCTGCTCTTTCAAGTACAAGAGATGACTCATGAGTGGTGGATGATTAATGGGATGATTGCAAGTGTTAACTGAAGGTCAACAAGAAGCCCTTTGAACAAACTGATTTTCAATCTTCCTCCTCTATATACAAGTTTATCATGTCATGTGTGACAGGAATTAAAGAGATAAAAAATTCAGCTCCCATCCCCAAGATTCTAATGAAATCAGTCTGCTGACGCAGCAGTATTTACCCCCCCCCCAAAAAAAATAACCATCCATTGGAAATATCCTCTCTCCATTCCACCATGCATATGTGTGAGACTTGGCTTACAACCAAAACCAGTTCCACTCAGCAAACCAGCATGGTCTTGTGGGAAAATTCGGAAAATGTCCGCAAAAGACCGTTCCAAGAGGAACATTTTGAGTCCTACGCTTTAAGAGAAGCTCCTCCAGAGATAGTAGATTTTTATGAGGGCTTCAAATGCAACTAAACATTCTCTGCCTTTCACTTTCTGATTGGTGTCAACAGAGGGCACTCCGGGGGGTCGGGGGTCGGTATTATCTTAAACCGAGTATCCCCACACCACCCCCTTTTCCTACGTACCTTCCTGTGCTCAGCTCTAACCGTCTGTGGCTGAGGTCCATGGAATCCGGCCGCATGCCTTTGGGATACGTTCTGCTTCCCTTCCCCCGTTCCAGACTCCTCAAGATGACTCCCGTCGGACCGACGACCAGCTCCATCTTGCAGGAAGTTTATTTATCCAAAAATGTTCCAGCCGGCAGGTCTTGCAGCAGTTTTATAACCCAGAGAGTTCAGGTTCGTCAAGTTACGAAACTCCAGATAATTTCCAAACGTTAGCGAACATAGCCAAATGTGTACTTATGCCAGGAAAGGTTTTTTTCCTGTACAATGAATGATGTGGTGGCCAAATTAGTAACAACCCAGAAAAACAACGTGTACATTCACATGATAATCCCACAGTTCAATAAACTTTACAGTCGACCAGACATGTGCCTCATTTCGTTTGGCCTGTGACTTGCGAAAATGATGACAATACGCCGCCACAGTAAATGATAATTTTCACCACAGAAGAGAAGTTTATCCTCAAAGAAGGAATGACATAATGGCGATGGTTGGCAATGACGATAAATCCTCACCACAATGTGCAGGTAGCTAGCTATGAGATCCACACCAACGCATCATCACCTGTGTACAGCAGTACAGTCTGTGGTTCAAAGCCCTTCCAAGTCATTGCAAGCATTTCCGTGGAAGGACCCCATGTGTAGGCCACCACTCCAAAACTTTGTGATTTGAGGAGCCCAAACTCATCCAAAAACGTACATCGGCACACAACACTGCATTTTACTTGGTGTAGGAGATAACAATCAGTGTGACCGCCACAACTGAACCCAACATATGTATCACATGTCAATATTTTATATCTACATATAAAACATAAGGAAAAAATACATTTAGCATCAGCTTTTGCTTTTGTTGAACAGCAAACTACCTGTACGTGTATGGGTGGGAGACTCCAGAACAAAGAAAAATGGTGGGACTGACACGCTGTTACAGGAAGAGGGAAATTCCTGTTCCGTGGCTGGACCGAGCCATCCAATTGCCCAAAAGGGAAGTGCTTTCACATAAAAGCAAGTTGGTAAAACAAAAGGAAGACAAATTCAGTGGGAATGAGGTCAAGGAACACGCTTACACTCAAGGTATAATAAATACTATTTGTTTTCACAGCAAACATAATACACTTCCAGGAAGCATTATGAAAATAATAAGCCACAGAACAGTTTTGCAAGGATATTTCATTGATCAATTGTTCCTGCAGCTTTCAACAGGCTGTCCCTATTAAAGCTTGGACAGTTTTTACTTTACACAACTCCCTATGCAAAAAGAAACCCAAGTTGGACTTGGTTTTAACCATTTGTACCACCAAATTGTCATCTGCCAGCATCTTAATGGCTGTCATTATCATTTTACATGTAATTACTGATACTATTACAAAATTTTAGTAGTTTCCAAAATTTTCTGCCAATTAATAATGATGTATGTTTTGCTGCAAGTTTTGTTGAATCACTTTATAACACAATGCAATGCCATGCGACACGACTACATTCTTTTTTACCCAATCTGAGTTTGACATAGTGAAGACCTTCATAGCAAACGCAAACATACTGTGATCAAATTTATGCTTTCTAGACGGCAAATATGTGGGAACAAAAACATGACATTATTCATCCCCCCCCCCACCACATACACACACCCAGTCGTGTCTACCTATACTTATGAGGACCTCTTATTGTTCCCTTTTTTGTTCCAATTGTTTGGACTTAAACTTTTTCTCAACAAGTCTCATAAGGTTTGTACATGAACACTACCGAGGACTTGGGCTCAGTCGTATTGTTATCACTAATCCCCTATTGTCCCAAGTCCTCAGACATAATGGATAACCTGTACACATACACAACAGGTCACACACTGCTCACTGATGACCAGAGATCAACTAAAGGCCTTTCCACACTCTCAATCCAGGTTAATATACATGTAACCCCAATTTTGATGTTTCAACCCTACATACTGCCTTATTTCACGCTTGTTTTGAGTTTAACCCAGGGTGAACTCACCCCAATATATTTCACACTACTGTTTTCAACACAGGTGAGTGTTTCAACCAAGGGGAGAGATCTCAACCCTAGCCTGGGGCAGGGCTGAGATCAACCTGCATTGAAACCAATCTCGGGGGTTCATACAGGGTTCGGTGCAGGGTTGAAAATTGTCCAGTGTGAAACGTTGCTTGTTTTCAACCCCGTGTCATCCCTGCATCAAACTGTCCAGCAGGGGTGAGATTGGCAAAAAAACGACAAATCCACAAAAAATCCACGAAAAATCCATGAGGACCCCACATATAGTTTGTATTTGCCTAAAGGCAGCCCTTAAAATATAAATTTGTATTGGTCTATATCCACTTTTACAGGTAAAAACACCTTTGGGATACCTCAGGAATTCTAGAATGCAAAAGAGATTCTTTAATAATACTGAAATCCCGACAAAAAATCCTGAAATCAGAAAAAATCCAGACAAATCTCACCCCTAATCTAGTGTGAAAAGGCCTTAAAAAACACTTAAATCGCTGTCACAGGTCTCATCAGCAGTGACCATCATAAAGCTTATGGACAGATGTGACTGGGTTGCCAGGAAACGGCCCAGCAAGCTGCTGCCTCGATGCTGCATCGACTGTGGGAATTTGTTGTTTTCAAGCACTCTCTTGTCCTGAAATTTGTCTATGAAACAACCACTTGGATCTGAGGCCACTCTCAGCATCCTTCACATTGTTTTCGTGTGTACCTCTATCGCGACATTTTGGAACACAATAAATAGGCACATAATAGGCAATTTTTTTGAGAGGACACTGCTCAGGGGGACAAACAAAAGGGACTTTGCATTTAATCAAAACTTAGTAAACATACCTAACAAACATAAAAATTACAGAACAATAAAGAAGTCATTTATGAATACAAGTAAGGTTACTAATAAGTACACTTACTTCAATATTACCTGTGAATTCACTTCCATTTTTATCAATCCCCCCCCCCCAAAAAAAGCTGCATCTTTACAGCACTCTCATTAGCACCAACAAAAAACAAAATAGCCTACTGATTGGCACATCCAAAAGACTTTAAAGACTAAAGACATGTCTTGAATTTGGGCTGCGGTTAAAAATATACACTCTCTTATTTATGATTTCAACAAAACAAATTTGCTTTTCCTGGAATCCTACACCCTTGAAAAAACAAAAAAACAAATATATAAATACCCGGTGGTCTATCCATCCTTGGGTGCAAGACATCAACAAAACAGTCATCGTGAACTAATCTATACACAATCAGTCATTGCCAAATACCATTGTTTTTGTCATGGGTGTTGCTATTAACCACTTCCACCGACAAATTGGGGCAAGCTCCATTTCGGTATTCATTTGACTCATCAGGCAATAACAGACAACGAACACACACAGAAGAAGGACAGGACCTTGTCGGAGGCAGAAACAAATGGTGCAGCAATTGCTATCTCTTCAGGGGCAAATATCATACAACTATATACATTATATTACATAGGAACTTAACAGAAACAAAGTAAAGCTTGAAACCAGCTTGTACATGATTTGCTTTTGCTGTAATTTTCTGAAATAATTGAATTTGGGGGTTAGTATTTTATAGCTTGCTAGCAAATACTGTATAACACTGACCTGTTTAAAGTTATGTGAGCATAGATGCTGGGAAAACAGAGAGAGAGGGAAAAAAACAAAAAACTGTTCGAGTTGTCTGGTTCCCTGACCATACTTCAGACAAAACGTAACAATTTATAGAGTCAGGGAATTATCAGGTCGGGGAACTAGACTATTTCAAACGATTGTCGGCCGATGACAGCTATACATGCATTCTCTGCATTTTCAATCCATTGTTTGATTATTGTGTATGTTACACTTGGCTGCACAAGCCTCTTGTGTCCGTTTCGCTTGGCTGCACAGGCCGGCCCGGCACCCCGGCGCCCCAAATTTTGTTGGATTTTGCAGTGTGCCACCCACACACAAGCCTTGGCATTTTGCAGCTACCCTGCTGAATCCAACAAAATACAACAGGTATTTGTTTGCATGAGCCCTGCCAAATCCAACAAAGTCCAACCCTCCTCCAAATGACAAAATCCAATAGGTATATTTAGCCTCCACCCTGCTAAAGTATATGACACAATCCAACAGCTTCCACCATGCTGAATACAACAACATTCAACACACCATGTAGTTTGTGGTGAATGCTAAATCCAACAAATTACAACAGCTTATTACCACTGATGAATTGTGTTAGATTTAGCAGGTTAGGGTTAAGGTGACCCATAATGCACTGCCATGTTCCCAACGGCTGCAAAAACTTGCCAAACCAAACGTGAATTCAACAAAATAATTGTTCTCCTTGATTCAAATTCATTAACGAGTAATGAGTAAAACAGCAGCAAACTCTTAAAAAAAAAAAAAAAACATTATTATGGTACTTGCGCACACGAGGGGCCACACATTCTACTGGTCATATTTGGGGGCAGGGACTTGTTACACAAATCCCTGAAAACCTGAAAGTCACCGTCTTTAAAATCAGCAATGTTACCATATTCCTCAAGGTCAAGTAGTCCATACAAAGTTCACCCCCTCCCTCCCCACCCCCATGCTTCACTTCACGTATGCCCGACATTTGTGTCTCCCATCCCTTCTCCTGGTTCACGCGACACGGCTGGACTACCATCATCATTTGCCGTGAATAATACTGATGGTTCCTTTTCCTTGGTGAACGAGAGCTGGTTTATCTTGGGAGCTCAGCCGTGAAAGTGGATTCAATCCTTGCACTACGGATACCCAAGACATCTTGCAATCACGGCACGGGTCAGGAATGATGAAAAAGTCCATTTCAAATGGCACGATTTGTCATCCGGGCGTGTAATTTGTTTCAACAGTCATCAGGGAGAATGATCTATCTCTCTGTCATATAATCAAAGCTTTAGCAGGCAGCTGAGTGGGTCAGATATCCTTGTTGAGCTGAGGCAAGTGGGATACGGAATGAATGAGTTTGGCAGAGTGGTTGTCTGAAAATATGACTGAAGGGTTCGCCGGAAATACAAACAGCGTAAAAAGCACTAGATTTTTAAAATGTACATATACATAGATGATGGTGGTGCTCAAGGCGCTACATTATTACCCCTGTTCATCAGGCCTATTAATCATAGGGGGGATGGGGGGGGGGGGGGGGGGTGGATGGGGGAACACATCCCTCCTAATATTTTGGGGAGAGGGGACGGCTATGGCAGTGTTCCCCAATAGGCCTAATTCCCCCTTGCCATATACATTTTATGGGTCAATGGCTTTTACATGCACCAGTATGCACCAGAATACAGAAATATCAGCACACATTTTCAAAAATCTCCAAGGATACACAAGAGACGCCAAGTAGAAAATGCTTTAACAATTATTGTTGGTTGGGTGCCTTTTCCTCCGTCCCCCTAAAACCTAGACGAGAAATCGTCGGCGCTGATTTCAGAGACCACCAATAAACTCAATGTTTCTATGTAACTAGCTACTAAACTGTTCTCCCTTTTAATAATGCACCGTATCGAATACAAACATATGATAATATCGGCATCTATTATTGTACACGTGTGTCCCAAAACATGGCTGCCATGACTTCATATTCGATACTGTCCATTGGAATGAAAAATGCTGATGTTCCTAACCGTTCAAAAGATGAGGAAAGTCCAGGGATGTAGTTGAGTCCATCACAAGCCCTCCAGTCCTAATTCCAATCACAAGCTATTCAAATGAGCTGTGACAAAGGCATTCCTTTGTCATTGTTCATCCAGTTACTTTTGACTGGCTTTATAAAAGGACTTCTGACTGGACTTGCGAAAGGACTTGCGAAAGGACTTGCGAAAGGACTTGCGAAAGGACTTGCGAAAGGACTTGCGAAAGGACTTGTGAAAGGACTTGCAGGGACTCGACTACAACTCTGGGAAAGTCAAACTGTACTTGTAGGCCTACAAACGGCAGAGACAAATTCAACGTCCAGCCAAGCCGCACAAGTGAAAACGACAGCATGAATACTGAAGACTCTAGATTGCCTCCTAGATTTTCCAGCAAGTTGGCCACAGCATGACACAATCCGATCACACACGGCTAGCACTACCCAGTGGGAATCTCCTCCACATTGATGAATCAAAGTTGCAGAAATACCCCCAAGCTTCCTTGTTTAGAGTTAATCAAAATGCCTCCCGGCACCAGTACTGAAAGGTCACCCCCAGCCCCAGCGCACACACCTGTGAGCCTACGGGGCTCCCTGCATCAGGATGAAGACTGAAGTGATGGATTAGGAGGTAGAAACATGACTGAGCCGATAGAGTCTGATTGGGAGTGGGATGCCGAGAAGGGGGGGGGGGGGGGGGGGGGGTATTATTCACATGAATTGCTAGGGATGGAAAAACGAGTGTGAATGTATAGCCAGACTTCTGATGAAAGCGAAACATGAGGTGAGTAATGGACGACACAATGAGTCTGGTAAATGATGCATAGTGACGCCGGAGGGAAGATAAAGCAAGGGACTGGAGAGGATTTTTAGGGAGGACTTAAACGGTACAAGACGGGGAATTTATAACAACAATGGTGATTGTTGTATAAAGGAATAGACCGAATGACGACAAATATAACCAATATGTCTTGTATCTCAATTAATATACACAATTTTATTTTTGTACGATTCTATTAGCAAATGATTGACTGCATGTTCTGACTTTGTGAAGAAGATTTTTTTTAACTGTGTATGATGATACAAGTTGTGGTTTATCTTCTCTTCCCACGAAAAAAAAAAATCAAAATAAAAAGTTTTGAATTAGGTTCAATGTAAAGTTCGGGCGTGATCCCTGGCTTTTGAAAGGTTCGACTTCTGACTGTCAGCCCAGAGCAAAGATACTGACAAATAAGCCAGTTCGGCATTTCTACTGCGCATGTGCACAATGACATAGTTATCCCAAATGACCTGTGACCTAACGCACGCGTATGAACGTGCAAGGTGGTCGCACAACGCGCAAGGTGGTCGCAAAATGCGCACGTGTTAAATTCAATCAGAATGGGCATTCGTGTAACGTCGCATGACATTACGTCAGAAATTTTATCCCGAATAACCTTTGACCTTTGAGATAACGAACTGGCTTATTGGGAGGCCGCCAACATAGGGCAAGGCAGCTTGGTGTGTAGAGCACCTGTACAAGTGTTCCAGAGGTCCCAGGTTCAAATCCCGCTCACTGTAATTTTGTTTTTGTTCATTCTGAAAAAATAAAAATCCCCATTAACCCACTGAGCCCGGATGACGACTATAGCCACGGCATGAAGCGAGGCTGCTGGGCCGGTTGACCTCTGTGGTCAATGGGCCCGTTTACGTGTATTGTACACTGTGGCTGGTGTGGGTTTCGTGGTGAATAGAGTTCAGTAAACAATGTTGTTCTTGAATGGGGAGTGTAATACTCCCTCAAAATCCCGCAATGCCAGCACTTTATCCATGGCCTGCGTGCCCACCACTTGTCCAGTGCTCCGCACCGCCCTCTATCGGTAACACCAGTCTCTCTGGAGTACGCACTCTCGATAACAGTGCCCTGGACTCAAGGGGTTAAATTAAAATTTTGTAAGGGAATTCAAACCACCTTACAACAGAAGTTGCTGTCTGAAAGGCATCAATAAATATATTAAAGAAAGTGCATCATACGGAAGTAAAAACTTAAATATGGAAAACTTTTCTTTTGACGTGTTGAGATGTGAATTCATCTTCTAATCATATAAATGGGGAGACAGGAAGCCTCTTCATACAAGTGGAGACAATCCGGCTACCGAGGAAGAAGACTGCATCAACAGCAGAGGAACAACAAATGAAAAAGAAAATGAGCAGACGGTGGAAGATGGATAAATTGAGAAAGGGGGGGATGCAATCGAAATGAAGAGAAGGTCGATGAACACCGAGCACTGGATGTTGCATCAACAACATCTGAGAGAGATATCGGTCACGTCTGTCAGCACTGACGGGAGAAGACGAGCGCTGCGTAATTGGCTCAAAAGACACAAGACTTGACAATGACATGCGAGATCAGAAGCAACGCTAGGAAACAAATCAATGCCAGGAGTGAACGTCTTTGCCGTAAAACCCAGGCGAGGAATCGCATCCGCAAGCGGAATTTAAGGGAACAGGACACATGATGGCAAGCAGCCAATCAACTTGGCTGAGAAAGTGAAAATTGATTTCTGATTTCCGCAAGTGTCGGAATGGAGCATTGTTCATTATGCAACGGCAAATACGCTCAGTGCACACAAAGGCTCTTGCAGGGTGAAAAACTGAAGAAAAAAAACAACCAAACACAATGCTTGTTCAGAAGGTGGGCTGGAAGGTGAAGAGAATTGTGTATTATATGTGCTTTTAATCAATTTTACATGGATGGCCTTTCCTACGCGACCGATTCTTAAACTGCCATCCTCTACAGAGCAGATGAATAACTCGTGGTTTTCTCTATTAAATAGATTGAGTCTGGGAATAAACATAAAAAATATGTTGAGGGAGCCAAGAATTTCCAATCAGTGCGAGCAAGAAGTACATTACACTGCACCTAAAATATGTTGAAAGAAATTGATATTTGCATCAACGGGGAACTGCTTTATGGAGCGCTTATGGCTGCCTGACAGTGAGGTAATGTCCCTGTAAACTTAGGTCAGTAACAGGGCAAGTTCAAACTGAAAAAAATTGAATGATTTTTCCATTAAAAAATAGAAAAAATTTAAAGAAGACGTGTTTTATCAAGACAGCCAGATACATGTAATAAGACAGGGTACGGTACCTCTAAAATACTGAAGGAAGGGGCATTGACCATTGGGAACTGGGGGAAAAACGCAATTAAAATGTTAGTGACAGAGGAAATATCAACAGCAATTGACGTCCTCTATAAACCATAATTGCTCAAGGTGAGTTAGTGGTGTTTCTGTGATTAGGACAACCACTTAAAGTAGTGCCAGTTTCAAACAAGCTGCCCTGGTTTTCCAAGGACGTGCTAAAAATGCAAATTTGATCAACTTTGGATGGCTGTCCAGCCAGCTGAGGCCAAATCTCGTCTCCTGGTTCCCGACAGGGGGGGGGGGGGGAGGACTTGAAAATGAAAAATCCATGAAACATTCCAAGGCAGTTGATTTGTATGCCGCTGCTGAAAAATGCATCTGCCAAAAGATACAGTTCAAAATTGCAAAAAATAGAGTCATTAGAATGTTCCAGGATGCAGAGGTCATTTTGAAATAAGAAAAACAATTTCAGGATCAAAAACAATCTTTCGGGAAATCTGGAAGACATCTCACCAAAAATCCTGAAATCAGAAAAAAAATCCGGAGAAATCTCGCTCCTGTCAGGAGAAAAATGTGGGGGCTTGTTTTGTAGAACCTTTTAGTGGTTTATTTCAGCTTTTCATGCCAAAGTGGTATGATCATGGCTCAATTTCATAAGGTTGCTTAACGGTTAGCAGAAAGGTTGCACTCACTATAGCAGAAACAAATCTGCTAGCCTATAGACAAGGCATGCTGAGGTCTGCATGTGCACAGAGACTTCTACTACTGCGTCACCATTTCAAGCAAATTCTGCCTCTGAAGTTAGCCAGCTCTTTCGTGTGCTTTCTGCTTACAGTTTCTATCAAACGAATGGAGGAGGTTCTGTTCTGTTAACAGAAAATCATGTGCTTAGTAACTTTTAACCCTGCGGTGTGCTATGATGCACTGTTATACCATGGTGACCTACTTAACAAAACAGCGCCATG
Organism: Hippasteria phrygiana; assembly: GCA_037893225.1. Taxonomy (NCBI): domain Eukaryota; kingdom Metazoa; phylum Echinodermata; class Asteroidea; order Valvatida; family Goniasteridae; genus Hippasteria; species Hippasteria phrygiana. The sequence continues at coordinate 3,172,844 of JAZGUH010000022.1, read as the reverse complement.
GCACACCGCAGAGTTAATGATCTAAATGTGCATAATCTGATGGTGCAAGCCTGAGCAACAATTGGCCAGACAGGCAGTTTCAGACACGTTTACAAGTTCCCAATATAATAATTCATATGCAGTGACTTACATGTACTGACAAGTACAGTCGAAAGGCTTCTAAACACATATATTTATCATTGATTAAATTCTATATACTTTCAAGCCTCAATATTCGCACTATGTGTGAGGTGCAAGCACATCTATTTCCATGTGTATCATGATAGTTTGGCCAATAATAAATATGTATGTATACACAGCTGGTCATGAACATGCATATATTAATGAGAAATGCAGAATTAAAGACGGGATAACTCAATGTTCAACCATGCCGCAATGCAGGGTTTTACATCTGTAATGGCACTCCAACCCCATAAAACCAAGGTAAACCAAGTTACCGCTTCTTCTATTTTGCATTGTATGTAATTCTGCCTGCAAAATTATCTAATAAATAATAAATAAATATCATACATTCAGTGAATTTATATATGGGTAACACAGCGGGTGACATTCTGTATGTCATGATCAAATCCCCCACCAGTAACCCATCAGAATCCAACAAGTAACACAGTAAATTAGCACGTGAAATACAGCCCAAAATGTGCAAGTCATTCAATCCTCGCCGATAGCAATGTAACGGACAGATACAACAAAAACCATGAACAAAAAAATTGTGTTGATATGATTGAACAGGGATTTCATGGCGGCATTGCAGTACTGAAGATCACCCAAGCAAGCTATATGCAGTGGTAAACTGATAGTGGTTCCCTACAGATCGCGATGGGATAGGATAGCTGGTGTATACATTACTTGGTTATTAAGTAAGCACAGAAGTGTCAGCATTGGATTGGCTGGCGCTCCGAGTTGCCATGGGCTCCGTGCACAACTACCCCCTCAGCGGAAAGAAAAGGCGAGTTGGGGGGTCAATATCGATGCCATCTTTACCCGACTTCAATTTAAGTGTCTGGTTCCCGCTATGATATTCTTATTAAAAACGCAATTATCGAGAGTCGGCAAACAGACAAAGCAATCCCACTGGTATACGAGTATCAAATGAACGAGGAGCGCGGTGCGTAATACCAGCGACGTACTGCCCATGGAAGTGCGGTTGCTCTTTGGACAGCGCCCTCATTCGATGCGCCGGAGCCCATTGGGACCGTCCAACCGCAACAGCATAAACTAGAGCTGCAGTCAGTGGGGTTACAGTTGCCGAGAGGATATTGACCATGATGCATTTCTTCCTGTTCTGGCAGATGACCGGAGACAGGGCGTTGTCAAAGAGGAAAAATGTCTGTTGCTGTCGACATTCAGACTCTTCAGGCAGTAAAAGGTCGCCCACATTTCTGACCACAGGCCCTGTCATGATCTCAAACACTGCGACCAGAAAAACCTATGTGGAGCTGACTATGGGACTCAGTACAATAGCACCTTTCGTTGATTAGCCAAATGTGTTAGAAACAGAAATCTGGGAGTTAAATGATGGTGCACAGGCTGCAATGCAGGGCAGTTGTATGACCCATGACCCGATGGTACGACCTGGGCCCAATTTCATAGCACTGCTTAACAGTAAGCAGAAAAGTTGTGCTAACTATAGCGGGAAAATTTGCTTTTAGAGTATTTCATGGCCAAGTCGTGCTAACACTTGCGCGTGCATGGAGATTTATATTGTTGCATCACTAATTTAAGCAAATCCTGCCTCTGAAGTTAGCGGGCTCTTTGCTGTGCTTACTGCTTACAGTCTCTATGAAATGAGAGAGGGTTCCGTTAAGCAGCGCTATGAAATTGGGCCCTGAGCTGGACATCATATCGCATGTGGAAGCCCAAGTCAGGTCATGCCAACATCTGAAAATTTCACATGTACAGTGTGCAACACGCACTGTTATTCACAGCACCATCTGATATCATCAGGAAACGGTGCAATGGACTGATTGTAAGCTTGATCCACAGAAAACAGACCATTCTTGATTTAGCTTCATAGATCAGGCCAAGCCAAGCCATGCCCATACAGATGGACGTAGTCAGCTCTGACCACAGTGCCTAAACAGGTGAGCGATCAGGTAAAATGATTATTAAACAAATGCTATCATCTTGGGGGAATCTTTTGCACATTTTGATTTTCCCGAGGCGACAGCCCACAAGAAACCCAATCACTCCCATCATCCACTCGATTTAGGACTGCAATAACCCATCTCCTGGCGAGGTGTCTCATAAACCACTTTTTAGTGGCAGATAGTGACTACCACACTTTGTGCATTACATTATGGGTGAATATACTTGGACAGAAAGCTAGATAGCTTACATGTAAATGCTTCAAATATAAGTTTGTGATACAGCTGCCACAACCACACAAATTCACACATGCATACATGTAACTTGTCCGTGGTAATAAACTTGGCACAGGGTCATCTTAGCACACACCTAATGTCCACACAGTGCACTAGATCTGCAAAGCTGAGAATCATGCTGAGCAAAAGTATCTGTTCAGCAAAAATCAGCTCAACCTCCTCCCGAAAATCAGTTCCCCCAATGCAGCACTGTGGTTAGTATTAAACCTAATTTTGCCGAGCCAAACTTGCTACAGATCTACAGGCTAGTATTAGTGGTTCTGCACAACTGGTAACCTACACATAGGCCCAGACCATTACTGGTCTTGTAAAAGTAGAAGTGTCTGGACTCTGGAATGAAATCAACACCTTATGCGCTCACTGACCAATAACCCTATTCTTCGGCAAGAGTCATAACCTCGAGTAACCCCAGTCCCAGCAAAGTAGCACAGAGAGAAAGATGAGCCGTCTTGTCTCACCTCATCCAATCCTTCCCCCCTTTCACAATGCAGTTTCTCCCGCCTCCCGGGGCAAGAACCCAAGAGCGGTAATCGGGGAGTAAATATATCATCACTTCTCGAAATCTCCAGTATATATTTTTTTTCTCTCTTTGGATGTTTCAAGGATTGTCCCTCCAGAGATTGGAAACCCAAGCTGGGAGTGGAGACCGTGCCCTTGCTGGGACATCCTCCGGAGACACAGGTAGGGAAGCCTTGGAATAATGGTTGGCATATTGAATGACAAGATTGAAGTACCAGGTGGCTGTAACACCCGGACCAGATTAAAAAACCCGTAAGAAGAAATGTGTGGTCACATTCGGTACCATGAATAATCTGTTGAGGATGCTGGGAGCAGATTAAAGGTACAAGAGGCATCTTGGAAAAAATGAATTGAGCTTTGAGGCGATGCACCAACCAGATCCATTGTTACCAGCATATTATACACGACATGCATCAACCCTAACCCTTCTGGCACTTTTGCCAGGAACTTTCCTGACTTTACTGACAACAGGTATTGGATTTTGGCATATTTAGGTAGTTTAGGGTTTAAGGGCATTTTGGAGCATAATATCCTTCTTGCTTTATGCTCCTATTATTTGTTGGTCCCCTCCCCCACCAAAAGATTTCAAGAGTGTGGTTTGGTATTTAACCATTGTCCGTTTACCTAAAAATGGGGCACGACTAATAGGCATATATCCAGTGGTGTAACTAGGTGTGGCGGGAGAGGGGTGGGTGTGTGCTTACCCAGGTGAGGCCTGTGTCCCCCCCCCCCCACCCCCACCTGGAGATTGCAGAAATGAACAACAACATTATGGATATTTTCTATCTAGGGTACCCATGAAGAAATTGTTTTGCCTCAATGGAAACTGGATACCACTTCATATCTCATATAAGGTGTCGCTGCTCGGTGTGTTTTCATGACCAAACCTGACCCTCAGGAAACATCTGCATTACCCCCCCCCCCCACCCAAACAAAATCCTGATGTTTAAACATGGCAGACAAGGGGCATGGATCAACAAGCCAACAATGGATACACGCAGCTTTAACAAGAAACAGGGAGGCTGCCTGACCCCTGATGGGAGTTGATAGAACCTGGGATGGGATGACAAAAGATGCCAAGAGTGAGGGGACAAGATGGCAAAGGCGTTCTTTATTCTTCACTGGCTCTCTCTCACCGTTCTCAAGAATCTGGCAAATGAAATTACCTAATGAAGAAGTAACTGATGTTTCGTGAGAATCCTGAGAGCGAGAGAGGAAAAATAATCCCTTGTAATCCCATCTCCTGGCTCTGTTAGCTATACAAAAAACGGACACACCAGAACTATTTCTTATTATTCTCTTCATAAGTCGCATTAGCTTCTGGGTACAAAATACGCATACTCCCTCTGCTTGCTCTTATTGCGATTGCCCTTTTAGATCCACGTATTAGGGAGTGAGTATTTCATATTGTCCAGATGCGGTATTCAATTGCGGTAACACTGTTTTTCTTTGCGACGCTGCATTCCTTACCTCAAACCTATAGCTGATGAATATGAAGCCAGGCGGCTTGAATAACTGAATAATCATGAGGTCAAAACTGAAGCTTGGAGCTCATTGAAGCCCAGTCGGCTTGTCAAAGGTTTCCAGTTTGCAGTGGTCAGACAATGGACAAAGAGCCCCAATGAATGTTTCTTCAAGAGCTCTGGTATAGAACGCTTTAATTCCCATTGTACACAGAGATGGATTAGCTAGAGAGCCAGGAGATTAGTGACCCTGCAATTGGATTCTTTGTAAAGCACTCACAGCCAGAGGACCACACAATCCTCATGAATATTGCGGTGACAAAACTGCCTGTGTGCACCAACCTGTATAGAATACACTCATGATATCAGCCAGCTGGGCTGATATCATGAGCCTAATACTGGTACCGCATTCGATACTACTTTCAGACAATGAAATGATCCCTTAAAGAAGTGCTTGTCAAAAAAATGGGCTTAAGAAGTAAGGTCAATAACTGTGGACCTAAATATACAGCAAATAATTCAAGAACTAATAAAGATACACCTCTGTATTTACACATACTACTTTTGTCTGCCAATAATATAAAGTAGAATTGCGTGAAACTGTTTCTGAAGTTCCCATCGCCTCCAAGACAATTCTCCCAACAATCACTAGACTATAAACACAAAATTCACTTCCGATAGCTCTTGCCAAAACTTTAAATCTTGAGAGAGAATGCACTCTCAAGTTTTCAAATAGTTCCATGAACACTTTCTACTTTTTTTTAATAGTCTCAAGTCTTACATTTGCACATAAATAACCCTTCTTGTTAACCCTAACCTCACATATAGCTACAAAATACTACTAGCAGTAAACTGTAGTATGCAGTACTCTCACCTATTTGTGTACAATGCTTGTAGCAATTTGTAGTATTTGATATTGTAGTACTACTGTTTGTTGCTAGGGTTGGAGGCAAAATGTCTGTTTTCATCTAAAGCAGAAACAAAGCCTGAACTACTGGTTTTCAGAGATGATACAATTTTTTATCTTAGCCATCAAATTCAAGTAACTTAACTGTATTAATACATAGAAGTAGTACTCTTTAGTTGCAAGTATCTTGACTGCTGTCATGATACACTCAATCATCAAAGACAGACAGAGAGACTCAGTGCTACAGAATACCAAGTAGCAGAGTTGTATTCGAGTCCCTGCAAGTCCTTTCACAAGTCCTTTCACAAGTCCTTTCGCAAGCCCAGTCAGAAGTCTTTTCATAAAGCCGGTCACAAGTAACTGGATGAACAATGACAAGGGAATGCCTTTGTCAAAGCTCATTTGAATAGCTTGTGATCGGGATTAGGACTGGAGGGCTTGTGATGGACTTGCAGGGACTTGCAGGGACTTGTGAAAGGACTTGCAGGGACTCGAGTACAACTCTGCCAAGTAGTATTTCGTGGTACACAGGTCTTCACCCCAAATGAATGCCTAGGATGTTAGGGTTTAATGATTAAAACCTATGAATTTTTCATTAGCACCATGGAGTGGCGTACGATAACAAAACGTGACACCGTCGAGTTGAACACAGCGGTGACATTAAATGAAATGACAATATGTCTATCTTCTGCCTCAATTTCACAGCACCAAAACCAAATCGATTCTAGCCGGGACTTTTGATTTACACGTGGCATCTAATGGCAGGGTAAGATTACGGATGTTGCGAGACGAATAAACGAGTCTGGCCACCAGAGACTAATTCATAAACCAAAAATAAAAAAAAATAAAAAAAGCACACACACCAAATCTCATGGCAGATACGGGCCATCAAGCAAGACGTAATGTTTTTGCGGACTGCCAATTAAAAGACGAAGTTGCTGGGAGCAGTTGATAAGCCAACTGACAAAAAGTAGAAGGTATGCGTTAGGCAACATAAAAAGAATTAGTTGTTTCTCATCAGAACCCTTGTGGCGAAAAGGTCCGTCAGGGCAATTTATATTTTATATTTTATAGTGCAGCGAGCTTGTTCCAAATACGTACGTACACATGTACGTATAGCGAACGCCGATCCGTGGCACGCACGGTGCTGCAGTGCTTGTGTATACGCACCGCCCCGTACTATCCGTGCTCCGCCAACAGCACAGCCTTGATGAAACTATTTACTTCCGGGTTTTTCGTTATGTTATTGATTAAGCTATTTGCAATCGCGCGTGATCTGATCCTGCTCCTAAATTGAACGTCACGTTGAATAATTCATGCTATATGCGCGCGTGAAAAACATGGCATCATCGCGCGATGAACGCGCGTTGGTTCACAAAGGTCAACGGTAAAACATTGTAGGTAGCTGATTGGACATTCGTAAATGAATAATTCCGATTCAGCTGCGCAAACCAAGAAGCGATTGGCCATTGGGAAACATACCAGACTAGATTTATTGATTTTCCCGGCTTCTGGCACATGGCCACTGACGTTACTATCATTACAGTAGTCAGTAGAGTTCACACGGCCAGCTGTTGGGTCAGGTTGCCGGTGTTTATAATAAAAACCTCTCCAACGTAGCTTGAAAATTCCAGCTCTAGGCTCATGACATGTGAGATTCGCCGTTTTGGAGCTGGAAACACTTGTATTGGGTAGTCAGTGGTGTGATATCTTCCGTTTCCCTGAATATATCAACCAAACACTCACCTTACCGGCAGAGTAGTAATTCATGCAGCTTGTGATCCCCTCAAAATGAGAATACGCTCAAGATAAACCCGAAAAAAAGTGAATTTTTCGTACAACTTCGGTGCATGCACGAACCAGCTGTATACAAAGTAATGGAGCGGATTTTTGAACATGAACGATGTTTTCCGATCGATTATCGGCCAGCGGCACTGCGCGCGCCTCGGGGCTCGATCTACAACGGCCGTTTGCTGATCGCTGTCAGTATTTCAGCAAACAGCCATTCGATATCGAGCCCCAAGGCGCGCGCAGTGCCGCTGGCCGATAATCGATCGGAAAACATTGTTCATGTTCAAAAATCCGCTCCATTACTTTGTACACAGCTGGTTTGTGCATGCACCGAAGTTGTACGAAAAATTCACTTTTTTTCGGGTTTAACTTGAGCATATTCTCATTTTGAGGGGATGACAAGCTGCATGAATTACTACTCTGCCGGCAAGGTGAGTGTTTGGTTGATATATTCAGGGAAACGGAAGATTTCGGCAAAAACATCAACACACCACTGACTACCCAATACAAGTGTTTCCAGCTCTAAACGGCGAATCTCACATGTCATGAGCCTAGAGCTGGAATTTTCAAGCTACTCCAACGTGAGTTTTAACTGGTATTGTTTACAACAGCATTTTTTATAGCGTATATAAAAAAAAAAAATTTCTGCTCGGAATTTCTGGGCGCCTGGTACATTTATAATTTAACTTTTATAATTATAAAATATACAAAAATATCCACCCAGCACGAAAAATCCGCCCGGCCGCTGATGAGAAACAAGTTATTTTTTTTAGATTGCCTTACCTGCAATGCCACAGTTGACTGCTACCTGAAATTGCATCCACGGCAGTCGTTGGCTGTTGCGTGGGTGCTTTATGAATGCCGACTGATTACACAGAGTTGTAAATTACTTTTCAACATACAAAATGCTTTAGACCAATGCATACCCATTACTCACCGAGTAAGCAGGCATCGATTTGATGTAATTCCCGACAGAAGGCATATAAGTTTGTTTGTTTGGCTTTTTTTTTCTGAAAGCTCTAACACAATCTTGCCGAAAAGTATTAATAAAATTTGTCCTGAGCCTACATATTTTCAAGATGGCTAACTTTGGTGATATTAAAACCTCATTATAGAAATAAACTTTGGCCGTGGCGCCATATTTATGATTGTGTGCACGGCCCTTATGCAGTGCACTGCATGCTGCTATATCCCTAGTCTGGTTCCCTGACTCAACGATTCCTTGATGAGTCTTGATAAACTGTAGGTCGGGTAGCCACCACAGAAAGATCATTGGCACAGAATGTCAGCTGAGTCCAACTTAAAAAAGAAAAATACCCTTGCCAAATCCGATCGGCAAATTTGTGGAAGAGTATAGCATTTTGGCTAAAGTGAGCTTTGATTTAATTGAAAATACGAACATAGGATCAGGCATCACATGGTTGCTAAAATACTATCGCGGACATAAATGATAACATCCGAATTATAACAACAGAAATTTCAGACATTTTAAGAAATGGAAGGAATTGCTTCCAGTGTGACATTGGTGGCTATCTGACCTATGAAGCATCATAATAGTCAGATTTGTCAGGTCTGGTACCCAGACCACCATATCGTGGTCAGAATACAAGTGGGCAGGCCGGGCTGATCAAAGCAGTTTGGAGGAATGGCTACCAAGTGCCAAGCAGCTGACCATAGGTGGAGGAAGCCTACCCTCGTACATTGACCTAAAGACTGGGGCCTTTGTCTGCTCCTGGTATAGGCAGTACCTATGGCTACAATCCTGAGTTAAATACAATGTATGTCGAAACACCCCCATTCCCCTGCACAGTGATGACATACGAGTTGAAAAGTTTTGGGGCTCTGGTTGGGGTTGTGTAATCCAGTGTGCAAAGTGTTTCAACAATTTTGCCTGTGATTGTAGGCGCTCAATCTACCCACGTTCAAGGGTTGGGGTCACATGTCCAGGTCTTGGCGCAGGGCTTATAAAGGAGGGCTAAAATATCACTTCTGCGGGCTGGCACTTAGGAGTCTCCTTTCTGCTGGGACGGTAAGAAACCACTAATAGTACCAACCTGACAAGGCCGCTGGTGTTCTTCAAGACGCTGGCTGCATAGCTCTGGCTGACTCCCACCAAGCTCTTGCCATCCACCTCAATGATCTGATCATTGACGCTAATCCTGCAGCCAAGGGAAAAAGAGCAAATGCAGTTTTGAGAGATTTAGAATCGTTGAAATAGATTTTATGAAAAGCGGCCATCTTTGAGGCTATTGTCATTGTTACCCTTCGACAGGCATGGGTAAACCCTTTTGTACTTTGTAATTTGAATGACAAATATGTGCTGCTTTGAATAAGGTCTGCTGACTGAACTGAGCCGAAGGGTTTCTTGAGCTATTTTACTGACAAAGTTTGATTTCATACCACATAATTGTGGTCAATACAAAAACAAAAAAGCACAACAGATGTTAGAATAATAAGTCATGTAATAATCCTAGGCTTGCACTGAACCTGCCCTCTTCACAAGTAGAGAAAATGGTTCCTAAATTGCAAAATAAAGAATTGAGTTTGTTTAGCCTTGCCACCCTCTGTTCCTTCTATTGCCCAATAACTACCTCCATTATTTACCACACTCCTTTTGTTCCCCTTCACCAGCTTCATCCCTCTCATCTTAATCCCTCCCCTCTTTCATCCTTACCCTAAGCACACTCCTTTGTTCCTTTGTTCCTTGCGGTCCCGGTCCCGGTCCCGGTCCCGGTCCCGGTCCCGGTCCCGGTCCCGGTCCCGGTCCCGGTCCCGGTCCCGGTCCCGGTCCCGGTCCCGGTCCCGGTCCCGGTCCCGGTCCCGGTCCCGGTCCCGGTCCCGGTCCCGGTCCCGGTCCCGGTCCCGGTCCCGGTCCCGGTCCCGGTCCCGGTCCCGGTCCCGGTCCCCCCCTTTGATGTTCACCCACTACCACTCTCCTTTGAATCTCTCTTTTGTGTTTATCCACCCACCCACCCCCTCTTGCATGTGTGTTCCCTACATGTTTGTTTCTTGTACTCTGTCATTTGCCTTTGAGAAAGAACTTGCTTAACTCCTTGAGCACGGTAGTTTACGGTAGACGTCGGTGTGTTGCAGCGGTTCTAACAGCCAAATTGAACCGCTGCAATGTGTTTGTGTAGTCAAGCATGACATACACAATAATCCAACAATGGATTAAAACTGCACAAACAGCGGCCAGTGGTGTCATCCGGCCTGGTAACACTGGTTTTTTGGGTGCTCTCTGGCGTCATCCGTACGCAAGGGGTTAAGTTTGAAACGTTAGGCCAGCTAATTTTTTTATTTAAAGAATTGAGTAGTGAGGTTGTTTTTATGATCAAAGTACGTCAGACAAAATATGTGTATAAAGTCTGTGGGATTTCAAATAAGAAATAAGAAAAAAAAATCTTTCCTAACTTGTTGTCTGGACAGCTAATTAAAAAAGTAACATTATCAAACAAACCACAAGGGAAACTGACTAAGTTATTTTTGAAGAGAAAACTGGCAGGAGCGGGATTTGAACCTGCGACCTCCAGAATACCAAACCGGTGCTTTACCAAGTAGAGCTATCTTGCCCTAGGTTTGCGGTCTCCAAAATTATAAGTGTCTTGGTGGGAGGGGTTGACACTGGTCAGAAGTCATAAACCCAGAATGCCGTATAGCCAAGGATCAAACCCCAACTTTACGATACAAGCTGGGAAGCGACATTGTAGGGATCACTCACTGAGGATACAACTTTTCAACTTATATCATCCAACAAACCACAACAAATAATTTTTCGGTTAAGTTAACTTAATGGCTTGCTATTAAAATTTTAATACTACGAGTTTGCTATAGGGTCTCAATACGTGTTGCATGTCATTAAGTTCTGACATTGTTTAATGACCAAAGTGACGTCCAGAATAAACGTGTCTATGGGGTTTTAGAATAATAAGAATAAAAAACGAAGAAACATCTTAAAGAAAACAATAGCAGTTCCTCATTGTATGCAGAACCGCATGGAGATATTCATTGGCATTTTTTAGGAAATTATGTGCATCTAAATTATATATATATTGGATTTGAGATATTGGAAAAGTTTCAAAAGAGGGTTGAGAGGTCTAATGCATTCCTGTTTTACTCTGCTGCATTTTACAAAAGGTCATCAAATGTATCGCTTCCCCCAGCAAGCCACAAGAGGATGGAGATTATCTTCAATCAAAGGGAACATTAAATGATCCTAACCCTGACAGAAATCTCATTGTCCTTCCAAGCACTCACAGGATCTTATAAGATCAAAGTTGACCATGGTAAAACTTTGGCCTTTTCGGGAAAACCTCCTGTCTCTCTCTTTCTCTCTGAGATTGTTCTTGTCGCCTGCTTGACTGGAGGCAAGTACTTAAAAATCCAATTTCGCTCTTCATCTGGATACCCCCTTGCCTCTCTCTCTCTCCGGCTAGGCTGTGCATGCTTTCCAGCTCTCACCCATATCGGTTCCCTCCCAGGCGCAGCATACTACTAGAATGTTACTGCATAAGCTGGTTTTTCGGTAAGACCCTTATCACGATGCAGCTGATGGGAATAATGAGAAGTGACAGTGGACCTATCTGATTTCACTTTGCTTGATGTGATTATGACCAGGGCTTTGTAACTTTCAGGTTTTTGCTTGGAAGAAAAAGAATCATTCCCAGGGGAGTGTTTCTGCCCTGTTTTTGGAAGGGTACAGGTCTAATTTCATTTTCAAGGGATTCCATTTTTGAAATGTGGCGCTCTCAATAGAGAACAGTCGCCCGCAGAAAATAATTTCTAGATTAATTTATATACCATTGGAAAGAACACACTATTAAAATCGGAGCAGTTATTAAAAAAAGTTATGATAATTTTAGTTTTATTAGATGATCCAGCACTATTGTAGAAATCAAACGAAAAAGTTTGTCATTTATTTCCACACGGCGGAACGGCTCATGATCAGGGGGTAGCCTTAGTAATCCTTGACAATGGGGGGGGGGGGGGTGGGGGGGTGGGGGGGTTAGAATGGCCTTATTGAGCTGCAAATTTGCACAATCGTTGCTCAATAGTTATTCTGATACCACAGAAAAAATCAAAGAGATTGGGCAGGCAACTGGAAGTATATTTATCTGAGCCAAGTTGAGCTTAAAATCACAGACAGAATCGACGCACGCTTTGTTTGGGTTTTGGCTTCTACTGGGCAGGTGCAAGTAACCAGCTGACCGAAGTGGACCAATCATGCAACGTTTATGGGAGGTGTGTCCCCCTGTCTAGCAACAAAGGAAAAAGTTATGTACACATCTAAAAGTGTCTCTCATTGGTATATTTGTGGAAATATCGGTCAGATCAGCCAATCAATGAAGAGTTTAGATCACAAGTTTTAAATTTATACCAGGTTTGTTATGATTGCATTTAAAATAGCGACGTACACGAATTGAAAAATAACGAATCTTATGGTAGGGGTTGGCAACTTTTTGAATTGCCAAGCCTACTACCCTTTTCCTGGACCACGACCTAAAAAGAGGATATTTCTTCAACAGATTCCAGAGAAATTATCCTAATTTTCAGATATACATGTGTAGACCCAGGCGGGGTAAATTAAAACAACTGTGAGCCCGGCTCACCTCCCACAAATTCTTGTGCAGAGCCCGAAAATAACACACCTGAAGACCGATTACACACGTAAGACCTAACATGACCCAAACATTTTATGTGAAAAAGTATGAAGTCAGGCTTTCGTATGAAAAGTTACAAAATATAATAATACAACATTTTATTTTATTTTTTTTAATTATAAGTTAAAAAGTCGTATTATCTTCTTTAAATGATCCTCACAATGTCGCTTCCCAGGTCGTATCGTAAAATTGGGTGTGATCCCTTGCTATACGGCATTCTGGGTTTATGACTTCTGACTAGCCCACCCGAACAAAGATACTGACAATTTGGAAGAACGCCGCCAACATAGGGCAAGATAGCTCAGTTGGTAGAGCGCCAGTACGGTATTCCGGAGGTCACAGGTTAAAATCCCGCTCCTGCCAGTTTCTTTGTTCACTTTGAAAATGTATTCAAATTTACCCAGCTAGTTTCCCTTGTGGATTGTTTGAAAATTTTTAAATGTAATCATTCCTACAATCTGTTATAAACCGATACAGTTACCATATGCAATGAGTAAAATTAATATAGAGTAGTAAACAGCCTTGTAAACTACATTTTAAAAACATTTTAAAAAGAAGTCCAAATTGGTGCACTCCAAACCTTTTTTTTAATATACCTACTGCTGCAACCCTCATTTAAACGTAGTTGGGAAAAAGGTAGCCTATAATATTAGTGGCCACAGGTATTTCCCAAAAGAAATAAAAGTCAAAATTCTGCATTAAACTCCTGGCTTGTCAGTTCCCTGTCCAAACCACTGTGAAATGCCTCCAACTGACCCCTCTTGAACCCTCAACTTGAATTAACTGCAACGCATGCATTTGTTCCTCACAAATGCCACCCCCCCCCCAAAAAAATATAACAAACAAAAAATCAAGGTGTGGGGCAGTGGGAGCCCGGCCAATCAAGGCAAGTGCTGATGGGACTCTAGAAATCTTTATGGCCGGAGCAAGAATGGGCCGAGAGAGGTTTCATGGAGGGGCTCAAGAGCATCATTCCATTGAAGTGTGAGAAAGCGTTATAGGCAGTGTGTCTTGAGAGGCACAGTCCGGAAGTGGTGGCGTGAATAGAAGAACTTCCCCAGCTGGGTTTTAGACTGAGCCAACATACATGAGGCACGCTTTTCAATCAGACAGGCTGACTGCATGCGGCAGCATGGGAATTCTACCCCGAAATGGATTTCAATTTTATACCCACACCTGGATATTCCAAAGGGGACGTAAATGGATATTCAGAAAGGTGCCTGATGCCCATGCACCCTGCATCCAATGCAAAAAGAGCTTCAAGTGTGCTATGTGTATCTCGGCTATTACTCATCTTGCCTGATAACTTGGCACTTGCACCAATGTTAGTGCAGCCAAGGGTGTAAATTCCAGGGGAGGGGGGGGGGGGGGGGAGGTGGGAGAGATAAGTAAATCACCCCTTCCGAAACGTTTGTCCAGGAGGGGATGGATCATAGGTCCATCTCCATAGGCCCATCTTCATAGGACCATAAGACCCATAGGTCCATCTCCATTGGACCATAAGACCCATAGGTCCATCTCCATTGGACCATAAGACCCATAGGTCCATCTCCATTGGACCATAAGACCCATAGGTCCATCTCCATTGGACCATAAGACCCATAGGTCCATCTCCATTGGACCATAAGACCCATAGGTCCATCTCTGTAGGACAATAGGTCCATCTCTGTAGGACAATAGGTCCATCTCTGTAGGACAATAGGTCCATCTCTGTAGGACAATAGGTCCATCTCTGTAGGACAATAGGTCCATCTCTGTAGGACAATAGGTCCATCTCTGTAGGACAATAGGTCCATCTCTGTAGGACAATAGGTCCATCTCTGTAGGACAATAGGTCCATCTCTGTAGGACAATAGGTCCATCTCTGTAGGACAATAGGTCCATCTCTGCAGGACAATAGGTCCATCTGTTGGACAATAGGTCCATCTCTGTTGGACAATAGGTCCATCTCTGTTGGACAATAGGTCCATCTCTGTTGGACAAAAGGTCCATCTCTGTTGGACAAAAGGTCCATCTCTGTTGGACATTAGGTCCATCTCCATTGGACCATAAGTCCATCTCCGTAGGACAATATGTCCATCTCCATGGGACAATAGGTCCATCTCCACAGGCCCATCTTCATAGGACCATAAGACCCATAGGTCATCTCCATTGGACTATAGGTCGATCTCCGTAGGACAATAGGTCATTCTCCATAGGAAAATAGGTCCATCTCCACGAGACCACAGGTACATCTCATACCAAAACAAATTATGAATATTTCCCCAATAAAGTCTTTCTATATTAGTTTAAACTGCTAATATCAGGGTTTATAGTTTCATATTATAAAATGTTACACCTTCTGCACAGTGCCCTCAGGCTCCTGAAAATCTCCTCAAGACAAATATTTTAGAACCCCCCCTAGGTTTGGGGCACGGATTGACACCACTGATTGTAGCCTGATTCCTGATGACACCCCTCTAGAGATGGCCCTTACAAAGATAGACCGATCATTCTCCGATCCAGTCTAGAAAAACCTGCTTGGCCAAATCCCATCGTCAGAGTGGGCAGCACTCGTATTGAAGCACGTATTGAAGCAGTAACCACGTACTACCACAATCGCCTTTCCAAAAATCTCTCTCCGAACACAGAGCAAGGACCCATCCTCACTGACCTCAATCATGAGGACTATGAGAACAAGGCTGTCTCAACAACTAGCATCAATAAAATCCACACTGAGTGCAGCAGCAAAGATAGTAGGCCCTAGCCACAGATGAACCTTGGCATACTTCAGTGAAAAAGGTCTGGTGTTATGGATACAAGCTTGTTGTATTCCTTTGCAGACAATCTGATAATATTAACCAGTTCACGCTGGGATTATTTTGACATTGACTGGACCCAGGCACTGGATTATTTTTCACAAGCCTGTGTGCCAGACGGGTTCAGGCAATCATCTGCGGGTAGCACACCCTGATATTTCCGGCCTCGCTTGCTGCGAGCGGGTCGCTGACAGATATTTCCGGCCTCGCTTGAGTGCGTGTTTAACCTTTGCGGGTATACACGTCATCCAACGAAAACTGGTAAAAAATGAGCTGTCCCTGAAAATATGACAAAATAGCACAGAAAGCCTGAACATTTTAGTAATCAATTGGTTTGGAATGTGCATTTACATGATGGCCATTACATGATTTAAGAAATGATACATGTACATAAGCCGTGTTTTCCATTAGACGTTTTTTGGTCAATTTACCGTGACTTTTCTGTTGAATGACAAAATTAAGTCCAATGGGGACATTCGGTAAACTAACGTCCCTGTCAACTTACCACGACCTTGATGTAAAACAACCAGGCCGAAAGCGGTCGCGGAAGATATCCGCGCGGCCACGGAAAGTCATCAGGGACGATAAAAAGTCCAATGGAAACAGCCCCTCACTGTAGAACTACCGCGACCAAGCGGAAAACCATTGTGTAAACAATGCAACTTCCTGTATTACGTCAACTGCACAGCGATTATCACTAGCGTGTGTGAAAATGGTGGTACGGTTTCCTGTCTCTTTGTGTACAGTACACCCACATGTGATTACATGCAGTTGCACTAGCACTTTGCAGCGGAGCAAACCGACAAACGACCCTGTACGTGTATACAACAACTACTATTTACGTCCGTTCGTTGCTTGAAACATGGCAGATTTGAGCGATTTTAGCACATGACAAATTACGCCAGGTTACCGCGTCTATCCCATTTAGATCAAAGGTGATTGTGCACAGTGCCTGCAACGTGCGACATTCTGCAAGCCTCGCAAGGCAAATTAAACATTCTGTCGTGGTTTTATAAAAGTCCAAATGGGAATGCACAGTAGAATTACGCGAAGGCATGTCGCGGTAAGTTTTCACAAGGCTGCGGAAGAAAAAGTCCAATGGAAACACGGCTATAGCATGGCTATCGCAATGAACAATGCCAATTACACCTCAACTTTGCAAGATATCTGGGCCACACATCACCATTCACCACCACACTCTTGTCTAGAATTGTCTGATTTCACAATATGTCAAACTAGTTACCCCACTTGAATACTGATCACTCCAGAACAAAATAGGAAAACAAGCTAGGAACCCCTGGCAAAATGTAAAAAAAATTCTGAGTGAGTTGACACCTATCAAAGTGGAACCACGAGTGACATGCTGAGAAAAACCTAGCACTGAATACATAGCCAAGACCGAGAGCAGAGACCGAGCTCACTCGCTGTGAATACCCCAGGGCAGGGTTGATCAAGACCAGCTCGGCAGGATTCACAGAGATTGCACTGCCAATGAATACCTGAGCAGGGCAAAAGCCCTTTGATGTCTGCCAAGGCGGAGATAATTCAGAGGTGGCTTGGGGGGAGGACGGACAGCATTAATGTGGCCGTAATGCATTTTAAAGTGAACGGCTAAATAGATTGCACAGGTGTACACACCACAAGCAAATACCAATCAGATCTTGTTTACTGGAGTGTTAGGTAATGTGGCCGGCATCGTTTCTGAAGTTCACACTTCACCATGGCTAGGGGTGGGAGATAATGGTTTCCAGCAAGTGAATTTCATCAGAGCACAGCACATCAACAGAATCACTTCTCATTACAGTTGTTAAACAACCGCTTGGATAAAAAAAATAAACAATTTTGATCTGGTCTTTTGAACAGCCAAACATCTATCTTTGATTTGTTCAAACTGAGCGTCACTCACTATGAATGTCAGATTGAGTACCAGGGTAAAACCATTAACTTGTTTAAAAACATGGTATTTTCTAGTCCAAATCTCTGTGATGACACTAGCATCCTGATTATACCTAGTATATTGTGCTATGGGTAACCAGGGGCTGATCAAGGAATTTTGGCATAGGGCGGGATTGGTCAGACCTCCTTATCCTCCTCTGTAAAAGGGAAAAAAGATCATCATCTAGACTTGGTTTGAGACTGAGTCAAAGTACATGAAATTTAGAGTCCTACAAAATCTGGTCCATTTTATTGGTTGAACACTCTCCTAATAACACAAGCGCAATACTACCGATGCGTCCGTATTTAGAGTCCATAATTTCACACTACACCGGCAATGCTGCGTTCTGTACCACCTGGCGAGTGCATCGCGCGCGCATCAGGCTCGCGTTAATTTTCATATAAGGAAATGTTTAGCACTACTCGCGCATGGCAATAACCATTTAATAGCTAAAGGGGTGCTTTACAAACCAAGGTAAAAAAAAAAAATGAACAAAATCATTGGAAATTTATAATTTTCTGAGGTTTTTGCTGAATTATACAAAAAGGTATTATATTAATGGGAAAAGATATGTGCTGGGCCAGTTTTAACGTACGTTTAAAACTGCCTTGGGGCCCGGGTGCTGCGGCTCGGGTCATTATCAGCGTCCAGTGCCCAAGGCGGTTTTAAACGTACTTATAAAACCGGCCCAGCACATATTTATTTCTTTAATCCTACCTTCCATCTCGATGGGCTGCACCATTCTGGGTGATCGTCTTGATGAAGATACCAAGCTTCTCCAGCCCTGCGTCAGCACCCACCCCCATGCCGATAATGCTGAGACCCAAGCCGTCATCACCTGTCATTACAATAAAAAAACAATCAAAGCAGAGAAAATTACTTCAAAAGTTTATTATCAAGTAATCACACTTTATTGCCCACATACAGTGGCATTACTTTCTCCTTCAAATTCATTGTTAAAACCTACCACTGTCTTGCTCTAGAATCAAAATGTTTGCGACCTAGAACCAATGGCTCATTCTGTGTGTATCTGGTTCAACAAGCTCATCAATGTTGGCTCTTGTAGAGCTCAAGAGTATACCAAAAATGGGTCATTTTAATGAATATCTCGTCGACCTCGCACAGTACCATGCATTGTTTTGTTAATGTGATACTGGTTTGCACAGGTCCCTGGCTGCTGGCTGTCTGAGGGATGTAAAATAGCTTGTGGAAACAGGTTGCGGTAATGAGTTTCATTTTCAAAAACATCCCGTGTTATTAAATGCGTTTTTCTGATTCAAAAGCTCACTGTCCAAGGTTGCTTTCATGAGGTTTGGTTTCCACAAAGAGCTTAATGCTGTGTGCGGTTGTATCTAGTTCTACCATTTCACAAATGAACAGAGTTTGTTTAAAAGTCCAGTACAAAAAAATTCATATTAAAACAAATTCTATATGGATGATCATACTGTTGAACACCATAAAAGTGAAACACCCTCTCTATAATACTCATGGATTCAAAATCACATCATCTTTTTATCACTTTCTAAAACTTTCATGGTATTTCCAGACAAATGAGGGCGCTGTTTTTGTGAGGCTATTGTACACAACAGCACAGCAGCATTTCCAACACAAGATGACCCCAGTTTTGTTATATTGTAGGAGCCTAAGCAGAATCTTTGATTGTTGTGTGACAAACAAGCAAAAGTGACGAAACAACACAAGCTTGTGACCGAAGGACAGTCTCAGACTTTTTGTTTCTTTCAAAACTGTTTAAAGGTAAAGCAATCACATGCAGGCCTAAACAAACTCATATGCTATCGAGGGAAACACGTCATCAGCATCGTGTGCGTGTGAAGAGTTAGCGAGTCTCTGAAGTGATTGTAATATCATCTGCATAAACCAATAACTACTTCCCTGCATTCCGCAGGCATTTCATCTGTATCAAACCCTCAAAGTTTTAAAACTCACTGAAGAAATTGCTAACTGGGACTGGTGACTGCTGTAATAATGAGCAACTTGATGGCATCACGTTATCTCCTGTGGACATGCCATCAAAGGATTCTCCATCATTAGCAACATGGTAATCGCATTATTGGGTGTTAAAGGGACACATTGCTTTGGATTTTGCGATTTGGGCTATTAAACTGAAATGGATATGGTTGGGAAGCTTTTTTTAAAGTGGAATATAAAGATTCACATAACTATCCCTTCAAATTGCATGATTTGTTGAATTTCGTGACAAATAACGGTCCGCCATTTTGTAGAACCAAATTTTTGACTGGCGGACCGTGTTCACAGTCGTATTTTCAGTCGCAGCTGGTTGAAGTACGTTCTGTTGATCCATTTTGATGTACTGTGGCACGGCGCGCAGCACTGGTGCTATGTGTCGCGAGGTAGAGAATGGTATCTGGCGATCATCTGATAGGTTTACAAGGCCACTGGCTGTGGCACCAGCCTAAGACTCTTACAGCATATTTTGCGCATTATTTATACGGTGGTGTTTACTACTGGAAATAAGTCTATGTTTCGCGGGTCAGATGTCAGGGTCAATTTTTTGTTTTGTAATCACTACTCACTAATCACTACTCACTAATTACAACACATTATACGTGTTTTTTTGCATGAACAACTCTTATAAAAGATAAGGAACATTTCCAAACAGCAAAATTTCATGACATTTGAAGGCAATGTGTCCCTTTAAGTGTTGGTCCCTGATCCATCAGCTTAGGAAACATGAGCTCTTGTCCTAGCCAGTGCGTAGATCACAATTCCACAGAGACCTGGTGTGGCCTGGTCAAAGATAATCTCCAATTCCAGCCTGTGGTCAGGCATTCCAGATGCCTGGGTTCAGTTGCATGTTTTGAAGATGCCGGCCAACATTTGGATTGGAGGCCCAAGCCAGACACAAATCCAAGAAATCAGGCACATGTGGCCTGTCATGTGGTATCAGATGGCTGGATCAGATTCAGTTGCTGCGGCCGAAGGTACCAAATCTCTCCCTGGGAGTTCAACTCAATGACATATTTGGCTTGATGGGAAGACCCTCACAATGCCAAATTACATCTTCATTCTACCTTTAATTCTGCAAGAAATGTCTGATTTATGTGTTAGATTCTGTACTATGGGTTAGTTTCCTTTAAAAACAGAGGACAACTTCAACAAGACTGTCCTTTTCCAAGCATTTTAAACTTAAACGTAAAAACGTCAGAGAAATGGTACAATTGATTTAAAATCGGTCTGTCCAAAAAGATTATTTCTATCATCAGCCCAAATAGACGATTTCAGGTTTGAAATGAATATAAATTTGAAGCACAAACTATCAACGGACAAGAAGAGGTTAAACACCTCTAAACAAACATGAGCTCTACATCCTCCCTTGGTATTTACAGCTCAAAGGCGTCAGTGTGATTGTTTACAGCTCAAAGGCATCAGTGTGTGTGATTGGATTGGATTGGATTGGATTTGATTTATTGTTATTTATATAAAAAAGCACACAATTGACCTATCGCCGTTTACGAGTTAACCACGCCCCTTAGACAACCCTATGGGAATTTTGTGTGGTAATTTTTGTTTGTCTCAGATTTTGCGCGTTCCACGTGGAATTATAATTGATGTGATTGGACAATAATTCACAAGCTGCGTTGACGCGATTCGACCGCGATAGGTCAATACAAATTGCCGTGGTTCTCGTGCTCAAAAACATTAAAATACATTAATTATGACTCTCAAAATGATTAAAATTGAATGGTCTTTAAAATGTATTTAAATAAAAACAAGATTAAAAGGTGTTACAAAAAAAAACACATTTAAAATGAGATCTCATCAGTTACACTGCAAGATTACTTGATTTCATTCACTGCCCTGATTGCAAGTAGGATAAATACTTCTCCGGAATTTTGCAGTACTGCATTTCATTACTCTGCGTCAGCGATTTTATAAACCACGGACCTTGCAATAAACCTCCCCACAATGCAAGTACAAACCCCCATGACTTGGTGTTTTGCAATGAAAATAAGTCCATACCCTTTGCTGCATCAGAGAAATAATGTCCGACCCAAGTTCAGAATAATACAAAATTAAGTGGGTAATGAATTATAGCTAAATGCCTGGTTTGACACTCGGGGGGGGGGGGGGGGGGGGGGGGGTCTCAAAGGAGCGGCCGGATCAGTGAATTATACAGGGACTTCGCCTATATTTACATCTTCAAAACATCGTTACTCTAGAAATCACCAAACGTGACTACTAGTTGATGAAGCTTTCTTGGATGAATAATGCAACAAGTCGAGCCCGTTCAATTAATATAAATTGAATTGCGCCTGCAGCTTGCTGGGGTGAAAAACTCCTGACAACTTTAGGCACACTTAGGTTTCGTAAGCATGTCTCCGAGTTGTATATACCAGGGGAGATTAGGGGTAAAGTTCAGTTTGTGTAAAGCCTGACCAATGAAGTGTGTATGAGATGCTATTTACCACCAAAAGAGCTCGAGATAAAGAGACCCACTGTGGTGTCGTTCAGACAAAGGGCTAACTCTTGAGATAGCCATGAAGCTGGCTAGCTCCACCTAAAAGAGTTGTCATTGGAACGCAACTTTTTTAGCCAGCTCCTGGACTAGCCAGCTTTGGGGCTAGCCCCGAAAATGTGTGGGGCTAGCCCCGAAAATTTGTGGGGCTAGCCTCACATTCAGCTCAACAGGGCTTTTTTTTTACGACCTAACTCCTCCGTAGTTTGTTGTTTGGACGCAACTGACCTAGCCATCACTGAGGGAAGTTTGTTTGTTTGTTTGTTTGTTTGTTTGTTTGTTTAATTTATTTTCCATTCATACTTTAAAAAAGTACAATATTAAGATCATTTATCATAAAGTTAATTGTATCAAAATAAATAAACAAACAGTATGAATGGGGGTGACATCCGAGAGAAGGACTATTGCCTTCTGTAATGGAGCACCCAAAATGCTGTTAATAGCATACAATAAAAAAATTACATTTTGAGCACATTTTAGATTTTATTACTAGCTCTACAGAACCCCGTTGAGGTCATTAATTGGAAAAGGGCTAGCTCAAAAGCTGCCCTCTGTCTGAACATACCCTAAACAACATTATGACATCTTTGACCTGATGACCTTTTTTGACCTTTACAACCAGATTGTTTATATTACCTTTTTTTAGCAGTGGTGACATTTCTAAACTCAAGTATTCAGAGCAAACAGGTATTTGTGTGTATTCCCCCATTTTCTTGTTAATCAGTATTACAATTGTGCCTGGATAAAAGACATGTAACATGAGCTCTTAAATGTTAATACTTAATATTGGGGGAGGGGGGGATATGTTTAACTTAAATACTGTCTTCAACAAATTCAGAGCATGTATATTTGTTTTCAATACTACACCCTCTCACGACAAGGAATAAGGTTACTGATCGCAAATTTCATTGTCCCATTTATAACATGCCCATGTTACTATGTAGACTGAACTGGGAAAAAAAAATCAGGTTCGCTAGGAAAAAAGTCCATGTGAGAGAAGAGAAGCGAAGGGAAGGAGAAGGGGGGGGGGGGGGGGTGTGGGAAACACAAACCAAAAACAAGAAATCCCCCAAATGGATGGATGTAGGACGAATTTGCAGAGCCCCTTGCTAATAACCAGCAAATGCTACAATCCGCAGGGCTTGAGGTTGCCTGCAGTCAGCTAGCTTGTTGCCCGGAAACAATTACGCAGTGACCATTAAACTGACATGCTGCCAAAATTAATTATAGACTGGCTGTAACTGATTCATTTAAACACAAACAAAACCCACGAGCTAAAGTGCGGGACGGGAGAAAAAAACCTCCAAGGACCGAACATCCATTTGCAGAGGAGTCTGTACAAGTGAATCAAATTGAACTAATAAAGCACTTGTCAATGACACACAAAACTAACATTTTTCGGTCACAATTTTGAAGTGAGTTATGAAGAAAAAAAGGAAAGTAGAAGTTGTTTCTCAAATAAATGGATGGAGGTTTCCAATGGACGAACATTACATTTAACGGAAACATTTACACATTGAAGTGAGCACTTCTCAACAACACACGAATGTAGCATTTTGCGGTCATGGTTTTGCGGTCATCATTTGAAGTGACACATGAACCGAAACCAAAAATAGGGATATTTTTCTCAAAACAAAAGAACCATCATTAGAATTAGATAAAATGCTCTAGTAACAACAGAGACAATTGCCAATTCAACATACATGTATAAAAACACCCACAAAACAAGTAAGAAATGCCCAAAATGAAATCAACAGTGAATAAAAATGGAAAAGTTCGCCAATTAATTACAACTCTGCCCAGCAAGCCCTCCATGCTAAAAAAAAAAAAAATAAAAAAAATATAAAAAAATATGAATCACCCAACAGGTGTTGCTGAGTATTTGCACGTCCCTAAAAGCGTGTTATTTCTCAAGAGGGTGTGCACAAAAAAGACACTGACACCACCAGAATCAGGTACGCAAGTCACTGGCGTGCACGTTGTCTATACATGGCCCACTGCAGACCTTAAATTTATGTAAGCAATTGAGAAAAATCGATGGCCCAAGCGGGAGCGATTAATGGCTGTGTATTGTGAGTGTATGCACGTATCAGTATTTGCCTCATCGGCTGCAACCCACGCGCATCCGACGGATGAAATTGAAAAATGTTATTTTGGTAGGGTGGACTGTTTTTTACCATCTGGATTGTCAATGATGGCCAATGTTTCGGTCCCCCCCCCCCAAGAATGAGAACCTTTTTCCTGTAATAACTCATCCTAATCAATCAATCATGTATGGCTTTATCCAGACTTTTATCAATTGCAATTTGTCTTCTTATAAATAATATTGTGTCATTTTACTCTCAAATGATTTGCAATTTACATTGTACATGATGACCCCTCTTAATTGTCTTTTCCATGTTGCCATAATTTGTTTCTAATTTGACATATTCTAATTTGTTCTTTCTGAGTTCTAAATAATTGTGTGGGCTAACAACACATTTGTTTTGAATAATAACATTTCTCTGGGGTTGATTCAAGCATATCAACAATGTGTAACAACAACTCTCTCTCTCTCCATCCTGTTTCTAAGTAACACATTTCAATTTGTTCCCTTGATCTTTAAGGAAGAGCAGGGTATTCAAAGTCCAAGGTATCACGCCTCATCTCCATAGCTAATACATATCCTGGGTGAGCCCGAACAGTGTGGCCAACAATACAGGAGCACACTAGACTGGCCCGGGGTCCAGGCTAATCCTAAAGGGCTACTTCAAGAGCTTTATCACGTCAACATCCTCTCTCTTGTCTTGAGAGTTAGTGAGGGGTTTGTGTGGATATTTTCCTTTGTAGTTCTTCCCTGTAAAATGACCGTGTTATATTGCTTTGGGCAGATCTGGAAAGACAAATTTCTCTCACTGTGGCCAAAACTGTTTTCATAAACACAATTACAAGATCCCATTCTTCCCATTACCATCATTTGGTAATCCTCATATAGGTTTCAAAATATACAAAAACATGTTTTCATGATAAGATGACGAATGATGCTTTTGTAGTTTAGCAAATAAATTCAAGGCTTTTTAGGATATGAGTGTTAGACTTCCAAACAAATTCTTAGTTTGGATTTGATGTCAAAACTTGTTTGGATGTTCTGAAATAAGACGTTACCGGTACACCCCCTTTATACTTTGATCTCGGAATTCAAAGGTTTCAGAGCTTGATGGGGGAAAAAAGAGCATCAGATTACTTTTTGTAATCTAGTGCATCCATCTTCAATTACTAAAATAGCTCTGCCACTTCGATGGGCATTTTTAATGTGCCATTTTGCAATATTAGCAAATAAAACTGATTTTCAAAGTCAACAAAGAAAACAGGCAGGAGAGGGGATTTGAACCTGTGAACCGGAATACCGAACCCGTGCTCTACCAACTGAGCTATCTTGCCCTATGTTGGCGGTCTCCCAGAATGTCAGTATCTTCGTTCAGGCGGCACTATTCAGAAGTCATAAACCAGTAACGTCACTTAAATGTAGTGTACACAATTGATAATCCTCAAATTTTTGTTTTTACTGGATTATTACGAAATACCTTACTAGACTGTAAGTTAATAGTAGTCTCAATCATCCTGTGAAATGATGACTCCAGGTGTGCTGTCGTTGTCAAGAAAAGTGGAAATTTATCATCGTTTTCCAACGATTTCCAGTTGGAAATCGTTGGAAAACTGCCCTGTAGCCTTTAGTCAAGGCGCGCGTGGCTACCCGGACAAGTGGCGCTCCCCGGACATGCTGGCATTCGGGGCGCGTCACGCGTCCAAGTAGCCACGCGCGCCTTGACTGAAGGCTATCATCTGCCCGACGGTTGAAAAGGAGCGCCGTTTTTCTCTCGTTTTTTTCGCCAAAACTTTGAACAGGTCAGTGGAACGATATTTCCTATAAAATACTTACCCCCAAATCCACCCATTTCTGAAAATTGCAACAATGACCAATCATGTACACTGCCTTTAACCAGTTCGAGTCGGATGACGAGTTAACACGCAAAAGTTTTGCCGTACTCGGAATGGATGACTGATAAACACGCACTTGATGGAGACCGGTATCTATCTGTCAGCGACTCGCTGGCAGCGAGCCAGGCCGGAAATATCAGGGTGTTCTGCCTGCTGATTACGGCCTGATTCTGCCTGAACCGGTCTGGCATCTAGGTTCGGGAAAAATATTCCCGCGGCTGGGTCCGTTAATGTCAAAATAATCCCGATGTGAACTGGTTAAGCTAGGAATCGCACACCAACTATATGATACAACCTACAGAGCTGCCAACCTTTTCAAACTCATTTCAGTTTTCTGAAAGCAAAATATCAGTATTTTGCTCAGAAAATCCATATTTTTCAGGAAATTTTTACTTTACCTGAACATCAGATTTCTTTTTCTGAGCTCATGCTATGTGCGCATGCTGCGTGCCTGGTGAGTTTTACGAACCCACGCACTGGATGGACCATCTACTTATTTAATTTTCAAAGCCAAAGTTCCATCCGTTCGGTTGGGATCGCAATAATGAGCCAGTATACTCACAGAATAATAGCATAATATGCATGACAAAACAATATTATGGTCGGATTTCACAAAATTCGTATTTATAAACAAAAAATCCTACTTCCGTATTTTTTATGAATTTCCGTATGAAATGTGGAAAATCCATACTGGTTGACAGCTCTGAACCTAGTGACATTTTGATGATGGAACTTACTCTCTCAATGTCAAAGTTTTGTCTGCCATACCACTCTTGGAAAAAGCCGATGTGGCCGATAACTCTTTTTAGAGTGGAAAAAAATTGTATTTTTAACTGGAAACAGACTGAATTTGACTCCAATCAGAGTGAACCAGAGTGAATTTCACTTTAACCCCAACGGTGCTGAATCCATCGATTTCCATACAAATTTTCACACACCCTAGGGGGTTAGGGTTAAAGAGCCACACTGACCACTCCCGCAAAAGAGTGATGTTTCCACTCTTAACCCCTTGAGTACGGTTTAATATTTATCAATATTTTTAGAATATGGCACCATTACATATGGGTAGAAAACCTTTCAGGCTTTAAAATGACACCATGATCATTTGGCGCATTTCATGCATGACTGATCAGAGGCTACATTTGCAAACCTTGTAAAAAACGGCTTGCACACAAAAATGCGTTTCTTTTTACTGGATCAAAGGAAATAAGAGACAAATCCAAAATGAGCCTCTTTTAATCACCATTTTCTGTGTACATTTAATTACAGGTTAATCTTCAACACGACCCCCATTCCTTTGGATACAGACTTCGCCCTCCTCAACGTAATTACGCTCCAACACACCGCAGAAGGATTGTGACTGAACGCCTCACAGAATTGTTCGGCAATCGCGTAAATCGCCCCGTGAGTGGCCCCCAAGATCCCCAGATCTTACACCACTGGATTTTTTCTTGTGGGGGCCATCTCAAATCCAAGGTTTTCACAACTCCACTAGCGAACCTTGATGACCTCCAGAGACACATAACCGCTGAGGTTGCGATCATCACACAGGACAGAGGAATGGTCAGGCGTGCCGTAAATGACATGTTGAGGAGGGCAGAAGTCTGCATCCAAAGGAATGGTGGTAATTTTGAAGATTAACCTGCAATTAAATTTCCACAGAAAATGGTAATTAAAAGAGGCGCATGTTGGATTTGTCTCTTATTGCCTTTGATCCAGTTTAAAACCCCACATTTTTGTGCGCAAGCCGTTTTTGACAGGGTTTGCAAATGTAGCCCCTGATCAGTCATGCATAAAATGCGCTAAATGATCATGGTGTCATTTTAAAGCCTGAAAGGTTTTCTACCCATACGTATGGAGCCATATTCTAAAAACATTGAAATTTTCATTTTTGAGATAATTTTCTGAGTGTATACTTCTTTTTGATACACCCTGTAGTGACCCCACACCCAACTACCCAGCTTGTGTACACATACCCCACTAAGACACTTCAGTTATCAATATAATATAGCAGAAATAATATAGCAGATAGAAGCTCTTGACACACGCACAGGCTTACAGTGACATCCTTACCAAATACCCAGCAGTTCTCAGCCCGTGTATACCCCCACACAAATACTCCAGTTCTCAATTTTACGTTTAAGGAACATCGCCGACTTTTACTATAAATAGAAATACCGCCCTCAGACCTTGTATATAAACACACCCCCACAGTAATCTTCACCAGCACTGGACATCCTGGGAGAATACTGTCAATCTTATCTTGTTTTCCTTTCCTTAAATGACAGGCGTGGTTTTGGCCCGTGATCCAGTTTTTCCAGAAACACTATCTAGGGTTGCTCTATATATATCTGAGCAGACAGTCAAGTAATTATACTCTTGCCAGCGACCGCCACATTCTAAATTGATCCCCACATAGGCTATTATAGCAACTGCAATACTAGATGCTGATGACCATGCAACGAGACACATGATCGGTGTAAACATTGCGTGAATGCTCTAAACTCTCTTCAAAAATAAGTTAGATTTGGCCACAAAACAGTAGCTTGATCCTCCCGTACAAGCCCGGACACCAACATCATTCTCCGATCCAGCTATTTTAAAACTAAAATCCCAGTTTTATAATCAGTGCAATTTTATTTTTGCCAAATAAAGCCTGAATTATTTTTATCACTGCCATCAACCACTGGGGTGTGGATTACCACTAAAAAAATATACTGTCGCTGATTTTGTTTTCTTAGATGAAGTGTTTCCAAGAAAAATGCTGCAATCAAAGTTTTAATTTTGTTTAGGTTGAAGGGGAGAAGTACCTCAAGCTGTGTTCTGAGACAATTAACTGAAACACATCACAGGTTTTAATTTTTGCTTGCTCCGGGACGTTTGCACGATCAACGATTATAGAATATGAAACAACCAACAAATTCTGTGCATACCAATGTTCACCCATGCTGATTTTGTATGTCTTAATTTTTGGGATACAGAGCTGATGATTATCTAGCGAGACGAACAATCAGTGTAAATGCTGCGGATGTCAATTCTACCTATTTTCTATAATATACAGACAACGTTGTTCACGCTAATTTTTACACATGCTGCTTTTTTACACCGAGTTTGTTGGTTGTAATTTTTTGCAACATTATGCAGATGACTATCCATTGAACTTTATGCGAAATATTGTAATTATATTCTAACTCATTTATGCTGATTTTTTGTGTATGCTGATTTTTTGTGTATGCTGATTTTTTGTGTATGCTGATTTTTGTAAATGCTGATTATCAAAGATGTTCATTTCATTTTTCGTCCATTTTGTTCACATTGAATTTAGAGAGTTTTGCACATAAATATGACTTACGGTTTAGATGGAGGCAACCATGCTTTTCGACTCAGACAATAATAACTCACACTTCTTATTTTTCTTTTTCTTAGATGCTTTAGAAGATTTTACTCAAAATGCACATAAACAACATTTTTCCTGATTTGTTGCTGCACGTGATTTCAATCAAAAAGTCTTGTTTTAGTCAAGTAAACAACCCACGAATAATACAGCATACAGCATACACTAATTCAGCAAGGGCTACTATAGGTACGTCAATTTCCAAATAAACCAGTCTAAAAAAAAAACCAAACATCAGCAGTGAGTCTATCCTATTAATGTCTGGTCAAAACGTGTACAGGCAGATCTATTGAGCTACCCACTTGATACAATTCTGGTTATTTCCCCCATAGCCAAGTGGTAATGCTTTCAAGTCAATAATTGACTACATCAATTGATTTTTACGAGTAATAAAAACAAAAAGGTGCATGGTCCTCAAACGCAAGACTCTGGAATGATTGACAGGTCCGGCGAAAAGCAGGTTGCACGAGAGATAAGCCGTGTCCGCACTGGACTTTTTTGGGGGAATGTTTTACCGAGACAATGGTAAAATGAAAAATGGTCAAATGTGACCACTGTCCACACTTGGACTTTCGACACGGGAACATTTTACCGAGACCGTGGGAGAAGTAACCGAGCTGTCAATATAACGACTCATGGGGGCGCTTTGCGTGACCTTTCTACATTGACGCGATTGACCCAAATCACGCGTGCCTTTTCATTTTTCCGGCTGATGTGTACACGTAGGACTACATCTTTAGCACCAATCAAACTTCCGACTGTATCAATAATAAAATATGCCATGATTGCGACCAAAAGAGGAACAACGCACTGGAATTTGGAAACTTGCCACGTGCACCGCACCGCGGTGAAACAATGCAAAGCGCATGCGTGGTGTCCCAGTGTAGCATGACCTCGCGCTCGGGCCGGATGTACGCTTTCCTGAGCCGCTTTTACCGACTCGCACTGTCCGCACTGGACTTATTGTCTCGGGAAAAGTTACCTGGTCAGTTTTCCTGGGCAGCAGTTGGCCGGTAGAAGTAACCGCTGGACTCAGGAAAAGTAACTGAGAGGAAAACGTCCTAGGCTGTCCGCACTGGACTTAAAATGGAAAAAGTACCCATCTAAGTTTTTTAAAGAAGTCCAGTGCGGACAGGGCTATAGACAATGGCAATCGGCTTATGGGATCCTATATTCAATATTCCTGCTCCAGTTAAACCTAATTATTTCAGCTAACAAACTTTTGATGATAATTAGCATTATAAAACAGATAACAAAAATGCTGATATATATATATATATTTTTAAATATCTGGCAGTAATTCAACAGATGGAAGATTTTATTGGGTGTCGGGTGTAGACAGTTGAAGAGGTAGACAGTTGAAGGGGAAGCCAGGGATGAGGGGGGAGGACATTTTACCACCACCTTCCCTCCCCAAAGGAAGGAAAAAAAGGCCTTTAATTAAAGAGGATGTTGACTGCCGAGAGGAATCTGCGTCATTTTGTAGTTTAATTCACATTAAGGTATATTAAGCAGGCAATTATTTCTGCCATGAAGTTACTTTTGAGAGCTGTTTATATCAAGTCCCATCTACAATGTAGCCCACTGATGCCATTTGTCTAAAAGTCGCCCCTGGGGGCAGCAAACAAATCTGACGGAGCAAGACAGACTCTTGTGCTTAGTGCTGGACACACAGGGGAAGTTTGTCATTATGATGTCAGATTTGCTTGCTGTCCCCAGCGGCGACTTTTAGACAAATGTCATGTTCTATCAACCACCCCCCCCCACCCTCAATTGGTTTTGCCCCAGATTGGACTCAACCCTGTTCCCAGCCAGGGTTGAGGTTTCTCGTCCCATTGAAATACTCACCTGCACTAAAAACTGTACAGTGAAATGAGCAAAGGTGAGTTTAACCCTGCCTGAGTTGACTTCAACATGGATCGAGAGGCTCTAATGTGAGAAAAGGCCTTTTGCGAGCCATGTACAAGGAATTCAACCAGAATGCACATTTATCCATTCTTGCAGTGCATCCTACTGCATGTAACACTAACAAGTGTCTGATAACCCCAACAGTGATTATGACATTGCTATTAAGCATGGTGTATTATTACACCAAGGTTAAGTTTAGAGTTCCTGGTGAGATTTTCCCTTGTACCCACCACCCTATCCAAGGGCACTGGAGAAAACAATATTTCTGTAACCTATGGCCAACACTTCCCCATGCACAGAATGTTGACAGCGAATCATCTAGTTGCAGCACTTGATGAGCACTCAATGTAGCGTGCAACCACATCAGTGCATGCGCCACGATGGCATTTAAATTTGGCATGCTGGGCAATCATTGCAATTGGTCCACTTGTACTGGCGCTAGTGGGCTGCATGCAGAGGTTGTGGGAACTTCAAGTTACCCACGATGCTTTGAGTTTCCTTCACACAAATTTGTGAAGGCGACTAGCATTCCTCCGGCGCTTTTGGGGATAAAGCGGTAGGTACAAGCAAAGACAAGATTAAATATCGGCCATGTTGAAGTTGACTCATGGGGAGGAGGGAGGGGGCACAGGTGGAGCACCCCATGCCATGATTTGAGGACCCTAAACATTGTGTCAATAAATAAACATGATTTGTTGCTAACAGGGAATTCCCCATTCAGCTATTTAAGTAAGGAAAGGTCCGAGGTGAAAAAAAATTGGCCATGTGATACTTGTAAGGGTTCTATACACTGCAGTAAATAACAACTTTGCACCAAATCTTTGATTTAGCATCATCATAAAGGGATGCTGGCAGCTAGAATGAATTTGTTTTTCAAGGGCTTAAAAAATACTTTATTTGTAGCTACGATTTTACCATTGGGGAGACACTTTAGTGATCTACATAATGTACTTAGGGAGACATAGGGACCTATAAATAAAGACATTCGGATGTCTCTCTACTGCCACAACTACCTTTCTAGAAGCAAAAAAGTTGTCGTTTCAAAACTGAAAATGGTTGGAAATGCTCCAAGATTAAGATTCCCAAACTTTGAAGTTCATAGGTCAATATGTTCTTTTCAAATAGGTATGTAAAGTTTGTACACAGGAGTGTCTCCCCGAGGTATAATTCTTGGAAATTATTATACATGTGAAAATAATATAATCTGGGTCACTACCTGGAGTGGGAAATCATGTTTTAACTTTCACAATAATTTTACACTAATAGTCATCTGGAGGGAAAAGCATTTTTTTGTGACGTGGCCTCAGTGCTACCCAGGTCTAACGAGGAATAAATACATCAATTGGGTTTTAATAGGTTTAGGTAAGATCGACATTTGAATTGAGGGAAACCCCGTTTGATTCTACCATATATTTTTGAAAAGAAATTAAATTGGGAAAATTGCAGAAATGTGTTTGTGAAATGCGGAAGCAGCAAGATAAAATGCACAAGACGTACATTTCTGATGTCCAAATATCTTCGTGATAGATACATCAACGTGATGTTTACCTGACCGAGTACTCTCTAATGCTTGCGTCACACTGTCCCGAAATTGACACCAGATGGACACACGATAAAGGAAATGTTCAAATTCGGCTCTGATCGTAAAAACATCGGGCCATTCGTGAGGGCATCTTAAGCCATCGTATGACCGCCGGTGGAGTTTCTCAGGCTTCATGAGCGGTGGCAAAATCTTTGGCATGCCCAAAAATTGCCGAAGGACCTTGCGAAGGTTCATTTTCGTGTTGAATTCTTGTGTCCATTTTGCCCTTCGTAAGGCCATCGTGAGGGCATCTTGTCAAATCGTGTCATCTTCGTCTTATCTTCGTCTTTACTTCGTGTGATCATCGGTGCCATCGGGCATTTTTCGCCTCACGAAGACAATACGAAGGAAACAAGAAGCTGCCCGATTGTCTTAGGAAGGCAATACGATGTCGTATAGCCATCGTGTGGCCTTCGTGTGTCCTGCGGGTAAACTACTTAATACAAATTCACATCTTCGTGTTGCCTTCGTGTGTGGTTCGGGTGCCATCGTGTGACCTTCTGTAGGCATCGTACTTGCTTCGGCTGTTGATTGGCTGTTGACCAAGTTCGGGGCCATCTTCGTGCGAAATTCAAAATTCCATATTCGTATGGCCATCTGGTGTCAATTTCGGGACGGTGTGACGCCTGCATAATGACCCGCATACACTCGAGTGGGGAATAAAGCAAAATATACCTAAACAGTCTGCATTCACAACTGAACAAAACTCAGTTTCATAAACGTTCAAAAAGGTGTCCATTGCAGTCAGAATTTATGAACAAAATAACTCAACAAGATTTCTGCACACAAAGTACTTTTTTAATGTCAACCATATACAAACAACATCTACGTATAAGCTTGACTTGAATGCCTCCCCTCCACATTCCCCAACAGAAAAAACCAATCATTCGTCTTATTACAGACATTAGCCAGTGTGTCCTTCAATCCAAATTTCAATCCAAACACAATCTTCGTCAATTTGTCTGGAATGCCCGAGAGTTCAAATGAGGCCGGAGAAAACCGACTTAAAATGGAAAACAGCTTTTGCGCACATGACAAGAATTCCGATCCGTAAAAAAAAAAAAAAAAAAAAACCTCAATACCGAGAGAGCCAAATGGAAAATCCATTACATGTCGCCAGGAATTTCATGTTGCAACATCTGATTTTTTGGGGTGGACGCTCTGCAGGCGAACCGTGTAAATCGTGGACACTGAACTTCCCGTCGCCGGTAAAACCCAACTCGTAAGCCTTTGATCCAATTGCAGCTGCAACATAAACCTTTTCCCAAAAAAAAAACCCAAAACAAACACCCTGCATCACACATGTTCTGGTCTGCCTATCCACCCCGGGGCGAATGAGCTTACGTCCAAGGCAGGCGAGGACCGACTAAAAAACATTGCCGCAGGCATCCCGGAAGATGTTGTTCATTGTAAGGAACCAGGTACGTACACCTGTCAAGTACGTGCACATATACATGTACATATGCACTTAGAGAAAATCATGAAGGGCTGGGGTGGGACAGTAGACAGCAGGGGTGTAACAACAGTGAGGGATTTATAAATAAAACATTTTTAAAAATTGTTTTTTTTTGGAGGGGGCCAAGTCTATCTGAAGTCCCACAAATTTGTGGGAACTGACTCCCAAAATTCCTCTTTGGATCCGCCCCTGCTCCTCCAACCATGAGCTGCAAAACTAATCACCTGCAAACGTCTCTCCGGGATAAACATACATATTCGGATGTTATTGAGTGAATGCATCTTCTGATGAGGGCACCTGTCCAACAAACATCTGCTTCTAAGCACTTTAAAGCAGGCATCCAAACAACCAGGGGCCAATTTCAGGGCGATGCTAAGCACAACAATGTGCTTAGCATGAAAAGTCTTCCTTGGTAAATACAGGATTACCAACCAGATTTGGATGTGAAGTGTATCGTTTGTGGCTGGCATTCGGCTGTTGTTTGCTTAGCATGAAAAAATCCCGTGGCCTGTTGGCTGGTAACCGGGTTTGACTAAGCAAGACATTTTGGGTGCTAAGCAGATGTTTGTGCTTAGCAGCTCTATAAAATTGACCCCGGGTTGGTTGGTTGGTAACCAACAAAACAAGCTAAGCTACAATTTTCTGTAAAGCAGATCTTAAAGAAACTTCCCCCTCCCCTCCTGGGATTCACAGCAAAGCTGTCCACTGATGCACTAGTCATTCTACTAGGAAAATGGAACGCAAAATGTCCCCAAAGCCTTGTAACCTGGTGCTTGAGGTTGTGGCAAGATCAAGAGGAATATCGGGGATTTGGAAAACAAGGACGCAGTGGTTGGACAGTTCTTGGGGAAAGAACGCAATCTCTCATTGGTTTCCCTGGGCAGTCCGGGAAGGGAATACAAGGGATTTGCAAATGCAGCGGCAAATTCACAGAAAATTGCCGGGGCTATTCCCTTTATTCCAGACGTGTTCTACAAAACAGAATCCTGCGCATACACAACTGATCCGTCAAAACGAGGCTGGATCTGTTACCATGGTAACTGTGCATTGGCAAACGACATCCCTCTCATTTCTATCCATAAAACACAAATCCGACAGATCCTGTACTTTTCCTGGAAACCCAAATCTGGTGGATCTTTTTCTAATCTTTTCAATTTTTCTGACTCGATAGTTTTTGTTTCCACCAACACCATACCACAAATCCTCTACGAATCTCTAGCTTCCGTTCTGAACCTGAAATAAATGAATCGCACTAATCTGATGTTTCCTTTTTCGAAGTAATCCATTGAAAATAGAGCCCAGTGGCATAACTGGGGGGGGGGGGGGGTGTCTCCCCCATTTGAAATCTTGAAATGTACACAAAATTAAGCAAGTTAATGTACTTTCAGTGCCCCCTTCAAAAAATGTGTGCACCCGCGGGTGCCTCCCCCCCACACACCCCCAGAAATTCCACCTAGTTACGCCACTGATAGAATTCTGCCCAATGTGTGACTTACTGAAAATATTGTTGAAAATTCCAGTTTGATTATTTGTGAGATCATGCCACAATCTACAATTCCTCCACACAAAAATGTCCATAAATACCTTCTCATTCAAAACCTATGGGGAATGAATATTTGAGCATTAAGAAAACATGTGTCAGAGCCAACTTCAAGTCCAAACAATTGTATCAAATGACCAACTTCTCATTCTTGTTATGCTCTTCACAATTTCTCGTACAGACTCATTGCCTTAAAGGCCGTGTACATGATTGGTCATTGTTGCAATTTTCAAAAATGGGCGGATTTGGGGGTTAGTATGTTATAGGAAATATCGTTCCACTCACCTGTTCAAAGTTATGCGTTGTTGGATGGCGAAAAAACCGAGAGAAAAACGGCACTCGTTTTCAACTGTCAGGCGGATGATAGCCTTTAGTCAAGGCGCGCGTGGCTACCAGCTGGACACGTGACGCACCCTGAATGCCAGCATGTCCAGCGCGCCACTCGTCCGGGTAGCCACGCGCGCCTTGACTAAAGGCTACAGGGCAGTTTTCCAACGATTTCCAGCTGGAAATCGTTGGAAGACGATATCAATTTCCACTTTTCTTGACAACGACAGCACACCTGGTGCCATAATTTCACAGAATGATTGAGACTACTATTAACTTACAGTCTAAGTAAGGTATTTTGTAATAATTCAGTAAAAAAAATTGGAGAATTACCAATCGTGTACACTACATTTAAGGAAAGTACAAGTACACCTGTGAGGTACTTATTTGTCTTTCATAGCAACAGCATATTCTTTAATCAATAATGCAAATCAAATTTCCTTCCCTCATCCAAATTCATCATCACAAGCCAGGAAGGAAACTTTTAAAAGATTTTGTGTAGGGAATGAATTATGCAGTCAGAGAAATCTGAAGGAGAGACAACTTTGGGGGAAGGTGTCCGACTCCCCAGTTTTTCCGAACCGAGAGGGTAATTGTCACATTCAACTTGAAGAGTTGGTTCATTCTGCACCATCTCTGGAACTTGTTCATCTTGCAAAATATACATGCTTCAACCTTCTATTTTTATGTGAGGGGGCGGGGTGGAAGACTAAAGTCATTACAATGCTGTATAGCGAGAAAGGGGATGCGGACGCAGTAGTTGAGTGGGTTTGGATAAACACTTAATCTGCCTAGTTCTGTTAAAAAAATGTATGAATGCTGCTTGAACGGGTATCGGTATGACATCAATGACAATACAAAGGTCCTGCGTGTGGAAGGGGGTGGATCATTACAAAAGTATCCAATACAATAGGAAATATACTCAGAAGCTTTCAAACACGTAACGGCCTGCTTGGCCCCATGTACTATACTATGTACATTATTTTTTGAAGTTCCAAACGTCAATTGATCTTGGGCATTGTACATCAGGGCTCGAAATACTCATTGGACCCGCTGGACCGACTCTAGTGAATTTAGTGCTGATCTATGCGGTGGGCCAGTTTTAAACAAGTACGTTTAAAAACTGCCTTGGGGCCTGGACGCTGATAATGACCCAAGCAGGAAAAATTCTATTTTATTTTGCAATAAACACACAAACCACAATTCTGTACTAGAAATGCAACTGAATTTTAACTTTACAATTTTGAACTTTAAAAACAACTTATTTTGATAATTTGTTTAAAAAAAAAATATAAGGGAAAAGCAGACAAACTTTTTACAACTTTTCAGGCTCGGTCAAGAAGATTTTTACATATATATTACTCGTTTTCCTAATGGTGTAAAACTACAATTCATTTAAAAATGGGTTTAAACACAATTATTCTCTTACCCACAATTTTCCTAAGCCTCAAAACCCACCCACTTTCTGTGGAACAATTTAGCTTCTTTTGAAAAAAACCCAAAATATTGAATTGTGGCGCGCGTGACGTGAATCTGTGGCATGCGTGACGTGAATCTGTAAAATATTTTCCTGGTT
This sequence comes from Hippasteria phrygiana, assembly GCA_037893225.1. NCBI lineage: Eukaryota > Metazoa > Echinodermata > Asteroidea > Valvatida > Goniasteridae > Hippasteria > Hippasteria phrygiana. The sequence goes on along the minus strand of JAZGUH010000022.1, from coordinate 3,135,130 downwards.
CAGGGGCCACGTTTGTTGCAGCAAAAAGTGTTTAGAACCGGTTTGTGTTTTATCAGCCATTAAACCACCCACGTGACGGGCTCTTGATATAAAATAGGAACAGGTAAACTGTCTTAGGTATTTATGAATGCCTCTTATAGGGTGCGTTCGAGTAACTCACCCGGATCGACTCGGGTGAAGGCAGACGGGTTAGCTACGAGAGCTGGGCTAATAAAACGCTCAAACACCCTCTAGTGTTGATGTAATCCAGCACTTGAGTTGGCGATTGTGTAGTTATGGGCCCCTCTTTATATTTGATCAAATTCAAGTCAATGTCGTTTTTATCATTCCAAAATGAATTTATCGACCTATATACTTCTCTCAATTCTAATGACATTTAAAAAAAAAAATTAAACAGTTTCTTGTGGTAGAAAATGCAATTTTCTTACGTTTTGCAGTTGGTGTCTTGCGAATCAGTGTGGTTTCTATTTTCATGTTGGTTTCTATTTTCATATTGCCTTTTGTCATCTTCCTTGTCGTTTTAACCCCAAACTTTCCCACAAAAAAATTTAAAACCCTGCCATCTATCTACGACATACATGTACCCGTTGGTTTTTAATGTCGCAACCTAGTTTGGTAAGTCCAATAACTTAAAAGTGGATTTTGTTCTCTTATAGGAACAGGGTCCTTAACTACACAATCAGCCTTGAGGTAAGCCATTTTAAATTCCACGCTCCAGTAGAATCTGTGGGTAATCAGACTTAACTACGCATGCTTGTGACGTAATTCCACCAGTGACTTTGCTCCGCAAACGGGGTCTGTGGTAGCTCACCCGAGTGAGCCCCCGAGTATGACATCAGAGCTAATCGAATGGCACGGGGCTACGAGTACACAAATGTGTGTAATATTTGTTGTACTAGCTCTCAAAAGGAACTACATGTATGCAAACCTAGTGTAAACAAGTTTCCTCAGAGACAAAAAGATTTGTAAATTTGCCAATTAGTTAGGGTAAATCGTGGGTCTGTAATATCAAGCAGCATGATTTGGCAGTACATTCCAGCGGCAGTTGGTATTCTAAGCGTAACCATGACTTGAGAATCCTACCAGATTTGACGCATATAAACCAACCCATCTGCAGTACACGGATGGGGTTCATTTGCCGAGAATGGTCGCTGCCAATCAAACTGCAGTATTTGAAACACATGCATTTGAGTCCGACTTTCTGACATGAAGGCGGGCCGGAACGGCTACCAGATGAGGGCGCCCTATAAAGCTAAGGCACTTTATAGTACAGCCTTTGTACGGCGCATTGATTGAACAAAGTCTGACTCGAATCAAATCCACATCACATTCAAAGCAAAATCCTTGATAAGAGACCAAAAGCCATAATAAATGTGACATCTCTGTAACATTGTGAGTACAGCTATATTCAACGATGCTTTGAAGGCGTCACAGGCACGGCCAATATTGGAGGGATGTGGACATTGTGTACCTGACCGAAGAACAATTCACACAGTCTGAAAACAGCATCGCGCGACCATGGTGCATGCATGTATGCTGCATGCGTATGTAGTGCATTTATTCTTGCTTAGCCTTGATCATCGTTGAGATCAACAATACATGCAGTGTGTTTTCTTAACTCATGAAAAACCCATACAAATGTAGAGATATGCGTAATCAGCTGTATCAAAGCCACACTAATTTTAAGCTTTTCATGGGTCTATGCACAAACATGGATGAGCCTAGCATGCTTCACTCTATATGTGACACAACCCAACAAAATGGGTCACAAGTCGCTAGGGTTACATTTGAGTTACAGGCCCTTAATTAAACACGACTTATACTGTGGAAATCAAAAGGAACTGTCAAGGTTTTCACCCACATAATGTTCATAATTCATCAGGATGTCAAACTGAGTTATACATCAAAATGAGGAGCCAAGTATGCTCTTTCCAATGCAAGCAAAAACAAAGTATTAAAAAAAAATGACCTGAAGACTCATTTCGTAGGATCCGGTCACACGTGGCAAGTAAGCACTGGTTATCGAATACAGCTATATGGTACCAACAAAAAAAGGTTGTTTAAACCTAAATGAGTTCAAAACAAATTTAAATTTTATGTGGCTCTTCACTTCAGTATAGTATGGGCATAATGAGAATTCTCATGGACAATGGTTTAGATGTAGAAATGATTCTCCACAATGCCACTTGGTGTTTTGTCTACTCTAAAGCACTCCATGACCAGCCAGAGGTCATTATTACTGTTTGAGGGAGGATCCAGCCAAGCGTAGTGAACGCCAATGACGTCAATTCTTAATCATGGGAAAATTTTTACCTTTTTCAAGATCCACGGGGAAAACGTCCATTCGCTCCACTCGCTTCTCCAGCTCGTACTCGGCCGAGGCCGCGATGGGATCAATGTCTTCATTCTTTCGGTCGTACTCGTTCACGGCCCACGTCTCGTAGACCTGTGTAAAACAAGAAATCAAAGATGACTGGTTCAAAGTTTGCCGCAAAGAAAAAGAAGGCAAGAAAAAAACCGGCAATCTGCCAACGTCTCCTAAATTTGGGCAAATATTGTGGCTCTTTATTGCATGACCGGAGGAGGAAAAAGGGGGTCTTCATGAATTTGAGCGCACGATCAAAGCACACGACACCACTGCAGTTTCCGCCGTTACAATGTAGTTATTTTTGTTGTAACAGTAGCTGCAACAATGTTTCACAACTACACCAAGATTACGAGGGTGCATGAATCACGTCATCTGATTCATATACATAATTTTCTTGCACCCATCCATCTTCTATTAACCCTTTTGTCCAGCTGTTATTGATGCGGAGGGGGGGGGGGGGGGGTGGGGGGACTGGTATGCTAAGAAGGGACTGTGCAGCCAAGTGTAAATGCAAACAATAGGCACCACACTGAACAGAGTTGCTCATATTCATCACACTTGGAGGCCCACCCTTTGTGTGAATGAAAGCTCTGCCTGCTCACTTCACTCCCATTCAAAATACATGAATGGATTGAGTACACGCAGGAGAATTCTCGCCAAGTCTAGTCATTTCCTGGTACTACATATACAGATACATAAAACCGTGAAATGTTGAGGTCCATAAGAAATGGAATGAACACCACAAACCCAAATACATGTTGGACCATTGATGTAAAAGAACCTGCTTGCTGAGCAACAGCAAAGGAAAAACTCTACAGTTTGTAAAAGGCAGTATACATCGTTTGCTTTTGCTGTAATTTTCAGAAATAAATGGATTTGGGGGTTAGTGTTTTATGGCGTGCTAGCAAAAACTGTAACACTGACCTGTTTAAAGCTGCGTGTGCATATAGATGCTAGGAAAACTGAGAGAACAAAATTCTGTTCTAGTAGTCTGGTTCCCTGACCACACTTCTGACAAAACGTAACAATAGAGTCCGTAATAGAGTCCGAGAATCATCAGGTCGGGGAACTAGACTATTTCCAACGATTGTCGGCCGACAATCATTAGGAAAACGATATAAATTTCTTGAAAACGACAGCACACCAGGTGCCATGATTTCACATTATGCTTGAGACTGCTATTTACTTTACTGTCTAGTACGGTATTTCGTAAAAATTCAGTAATTCTGTTTTTTGATGTTTGCAAATGATGTATACTACCTTTCAATCGGAAATGTGAATGTTTTTGGTGCCATCAGCACGACAGACAGATTCAGTGACGAAGTGAATGAAAGAGTAAATACTGACAAGGGTTTCATGACATGGTTTGATGTACAAAACAAACAGAAAAACTACAGGAGCACCTAGGACCAGAAACGCTAATTCTCTCCAAGGTTTTCCTTAAAATCAACCCCCCCCCCCCCCCCAAACAAACATTATCGCAGACAAAATCTGAGAGAAGTGTGAGTGATATTGGGGCCTAATGAGCCGCAGCACCATGGCCAGGCTAGCCGGCGGCACATACATGTACTGATTGATATAGACCGAGGCTCTGTCATAACCGGGGCTCTGTCATGCATTCTCTTTGCTCACTTTATTGACGGTGGAGGATGCGCGGCATGATAACAGGTAATCAGGTGCGATCGACTGCGGAGATCTGTCTAGACACTCGGAGAGATTAGCGTATTATTCAGATCTCGGGTTTTAAAGTTACCGCATATTGTTGGTTTTCGGAAACTTAAAATCACATGAAACCGAACTTATGGTGTTGTTTATTATGTGAAAAACTACACCAGGTAAGTCAAAGTTTCGCTAATACTTTCACGAAATCAAAAGCTGTGTCCAAATCTTGTATCCAGAGCTAGGTTCTCGGTCTTTGCCCGTTGCAAAAATGTGGGCACATGCTGACAATAGATGTAACTGTACCTCTGAAAGCCCATTTCGGACACGGCCTGAGAAATAGTTTTCTGTCAAGCAACCACATACCTGGCATGCCTCTGGCCTACGTACACGGTCTCTGTAAAAATGGCCAGAGCCAGTGTGGTTACAGTTTGACAGCTTAAACAGCCCCAGGTTTTGTCAGACCCTAAATTTAAAATCTCATATTCCTCAAAATGACAGCACCTAAAACAGAGTGCATTGAACCATGGAGGAAGGAAAACAGATTGAACAATGGATGAACAATGGTTGGAGCAGGCTTTTCTTTTGATAAAGAGCTCTGATTCACAAGCTGCAACGGTTTAAAAGAGGAATCCTGTCGCTTTAAGATGCACTTTGAAATAATTGCTGCCATTGTTAGGGTTCACCGCCAATACATCATCACCGTTTGACAAAAGCACCAATTCCCCCTTCCATCTTCGCCCGCAGGAAATCACGCAGCAGACATTCCATTAGAGATCGGCCCAGATATTCCTCCTCATGTTGCCGGAATCTTCAAGGTCGCCGCAAGGATTGCTCGGCCGTCCGCGACTTCCTGTGTGTTCTTTCACTACCGCACATTAATATCAGCGAGAAGGTCTATGTTCTTTGTGAGTTCCTGGGAGGGGGGGGGGGGGGGGGGTAGGGGGATGGATGGATGATGTGCTTTTCACTGATGTCAGAGCAATTCCATTACAGGTCAAGCATGCTCATGCTGCAGGCCGCTGTGCCAGAAACACGGGTAAGCTTATCTCGTCGTCATCATCGGCAATCAACACCCTCCCTAAGTGAGATCATTCTTGCACATGAGCTTCAGAGAAAACCCTTTGAAAGTTAGAAAGTTTTCAGAATGTCTTTACAACCAGGCCTGTAGCCTAAGCCGGTGAAACATTTTTAGAACCGACAGATCTGAACATCATTGCATCAAAACTAAACGACAACCTCATATACTTCTGCTTAAACTAAATTAACTGAAGTAATTTCTTTCATAAGTCAGAAACCAAAGTCACTGAAATAGTCACTAAAACGACAAGGGTGTACTATCAAATGTTCTGCCTGTAAAGCATTTGGGTTGTTATTCATGTGCACTGTTACAAACAAATCTTCTTACTGTCAGAATGTAATAACACAGGCACATGCTTTCCGATTGTCAGAATGTAATAAATGAGGTGTATTAAAACTCTGTGGACACATCGGAAAGTCAAACACTCTGATTTAAAGCTTGGCACATACTTGAAATGAGAACCCAACTATGTGGAACTGATCCCTATAAACTTGAATGCCACACACCGATAATTACTTGCATGCGGTTTGAAAAATGACGAGGTGAATTATTCAGAAAGTCAACACGGTGCTTATAATCAGTTCCGTCTTCGAGCCACTCAAAACGTCAAACGCGAATTGGACAGCGTGTATCATCTTTCAAGGACTTTGCTTATTTTCTTATTTTGTACGGCTCTCAAACCGGTTAATTGAAATATGATCAGGCTGTCCTTTTGGCATTCCTGTTCCAATGAAGTGTGAGAAGTTTAAGTCATCTGAAATATTCCATGATGGTGGGCCTACTAGAAACAGACTGCTGCTATTAAAGCATTCCTGATGGGCTCCGTGCACCACCAAAAGAGGGCGCTGTCCACATAACAACCACACTTCCATGGGTAGTATGTCGCTGGTATTACGCACTGCGCTCCTCGTTCATTTGATACTCATATACCAGTGGGATAGCTTTGTCTGTTTGCCGACTCTCGATAATTGCTTTTTCAATAAGAATAACATAGCGGGAACTAGACACTTAAATTGAAGTCAGGTAAGATGGCGTCGATATTGACCCCCCAACTCGCCTTTTCTTTCCGCTGAGGGGGTAGTTGTGCATGGAGCCCATAATGGTCATGTATTGCTGGCCAGTGGGTCTCATTATTTCTTTATGGAAGTCGCCATATACAAGGCTAAAAGCCACTCTAGGTAAAGGGCTGCAACAGAGGTGCTGGGGTTGGCAGTTGCCAGCCCCACCACCCTTACAGTTTTCCTGAGTCCAGATCTAAATAGTGGATAAATCTTCAATAGATACTAAAGAAATTACCCCAATTTTCAGACCCATAGACCCAGGCGTGGTAATCTCCAATGTTGGCACGACTCATGTTCAAATACTAAGAACTTACAATGCCTTTGAATATTTATTCGTTGGCCATTAAAACTCGGGTATGAAAGTAGGAGAGGAAACCTTGAAGGGAGGAGGGTGGGATACAAAGCCCCACATTGTTGTCTCTGGTGGATTTTGGACTGCCCATCAGAGTTCCCGTGGACAATTTTTTGCAAATACAGGCTTTCAAGCAGACCCGGGAGCAGTTTTTGGAGCAGTTTCGGTTGACACTCACCCATGACACAGCATCACAAGCCTCATTCTGGCATGCTCTATACTCACAAGTCACAACACCTGTGCTCCATCCTCAACTAAGCACTTGGAAGTAAAGTTCTGTACCCTGCACCCAAGCCATTCTCTGTGTGATTTTCATATGACAGTGTGTAACACTTGTTATAAAAATTACTCAATGAAATGTCATTTTTCAGAATTGTGGGACAATAAAGTAGGAAAAAGTAGGGATAAATTGGAATTTCAAGGAAAAAGTAGGAAAAGTAGGAGCAAGGTAAACAAATTAGGAAAAAAAAAGTAGGAAAAATAGGAATACTTGAAAGCCTGCAAATATTGGAGGTAAATCCACTCACTATGGGCACTGCTCTCCTGTTGGACAGTTTTAGAGGTATTTAGAGGATCCAGCAAGAAGGGTTACTTATTAAGCAGAAGGGTTTTATCTGTCTGTGTAACAATGTGCTGGGTCATGTCCGAGTCCTTGGACGTTATTTTGGTAGAACTCAACTTACAGAAGAATTCAAACCTTTCCTTTGTTTACGGTAAATAATACGGTGTGATATTCTAGAGGTCGCAGGTTCAAATCCCGCTCCTGCCACTATTCTTTGTTCACTTTGAAAAATCTATTCTTTACTTGTTAGAAGTTATAGGTCCCCGATTCAGTAATATGTTTTTATCAAAATTACAGTGTCTGACAGAATCACTTATCAGGCTATCCGATGCCATCACAGCATTAATGACTCCCGCCCAGTAGCTTTAACTTCAATTGTCATGAAATGCATGGAAACTCTAGTTAGAAATTTCATCCAGTCACAGCTGTCCAAATTAGATCTGTTCCAGTTCGCCTATAGGGCAAATAGATCAGTTGACGATGCAATTTCATGGGCTTTATTTAAAAGCATCACAATTCCTCCACAAGAATAGTCCTAATTACTGCAGATTTTTATTTGTGGATTATAGTTCGGCTTTTAACACCATATCACCTTTTAAATTGTACGATAAACTGATCAATTTGAATCTTAATCCTTCTATTTGTGTGTGGATTTTAGATTTCTTATTGGATCGTTCACAAATGGTGAAGATAGGGCAAAATTTTTCTAAGTTACGTGTCCTGAGTACAGGAGCACCACAAGGATGTATTCTATCACCTGCTGTACTCATTGTTCACGCATGATTGTGCATTGAACTCTGATAATAACTTCATTGTTAAATATGCAGATGATACTACACTGGGTGGACCTATTTTCAAGGATGAATCCTTATATTGTGATGAAGTCAATCACTTAGTTCAATGGTGTCACGACAATAATTTAGAGTTAAATGTCGAAAAGACCAAGGAAATAATTGTGGACTTCAAAAGAAATCCCAGTGATATTCAGCCACTAAGTATGAATGGATCTAAAGTCGAAATCGTTGACTCTTTTAAATTTCTAGGAGTACATATATCCAACGATTTGAAATGGATGACCCATGTTGATTTCATTGTTAGAAAAGCCCAGCAGCGTCTGTTCTTTCTTAGAAGATTGAGGAGTTTCCGTGTCAGCCAGGATTTGTTGGTGAAGTTTTACCGGGCAGTGGTTGAGAGTGTCTTAACATTCTCAGTCGCTGTCTGGTACGGACACACCACAGTGGATGACTGGAAACGGCTCAGTCATGTAGTAAACACTGCCAGCGCTATAATTGGCTGTTTTGGAAACTTTTCCAAAACAGCCCTTGTTTTCGTTAAGATTTTTTTTTTGGCTGTTTTGGAAACTTTTCCAAAACAGCCCTTGTTTTCGTTAAGATTTTTGGCTGTTTTGGAAACTTTTCCAAAACAGCCCTTGTTTTCGTTAAGATTTTTTTTTTTTTCTTTTTTTTTGGCTGTTTCGGAAGTTTTCCGAAACAGCCTTTGTTTTCGTTAAGATTTTTTTTTTTTTCTTTTTTTTTTCTTTTTCTCTTTCAGACTATTGCCCATAGCATTTGTACACGTTTTCCTTTTTACCGGCACTTTGGCTACTTGTATGCAGCCGATTGTCTTTAAACTTAGCAAACACTTAAAGCAACTGCTCAGAATGTGTGCCGAACTTTTACGTCATGATGACGTCATCACGTGATTTTTTATGAATTTTTGAAATTTCAAAATCGTAAAATTCTTTTCAATATATCTAGCGAACAAAACAAGATATTTTTGAAATTCTTTTTGTGACAGCTTTGGTATGTCTCAAAGATATGCCCTAAAAAGCGAAAATTGTGTGACGTCATGATGACGTCATCAAAAATGTGTTTTTTTTTTAACGCATGTAAGGGTCAATCCGATTACAAAAATGTATACATTGAATTTTTCTGTACGTAATTTCTAAATTTCATGATCGTGGCTCACTCAAGTAAGAAATAACAGCCATTTCAAAATTTGGACCAAATTCAATATAACACAAAGGAATTCTGGGAAGGGCAGATAACCATGGCTTAAATGTGCTTGCTGTTTATAAAAGGGGTTGATTCCTAGTCTTTTTTCAAGTCGCTGAATTTTTTAAGTTTTAAAATCGTAACATTCTTTTCAATATATCTAGTAAACAAAACATGATATTTTCAAAATTATTTTTGTGATAGCTTTGGTATGTCTCAAAGATATGCCCTAAAAGGGCAAAAATTTGTGACGTCATGATGACGTCATCAAAAATGTGATTTTTTAAAACACATATAAGGATAGGTCCGATCGTCATGAAAAGTGGTGGGTAGGTAGATACTGTCACTAGCATGCAAAATCTAAAATGAGGTCATGATGACGTCATTACGTGACTTTTTATGAATTTTTAAAATTTTAAAATCGTAACATTTTTTTCAATATATCTAGCGAACAAAACAATATATTTTCAAAATTCTTTTTGTTATAGCTTTGGTATGTCTCAAAGATATCCCCTAAAAGGGCAAAAATTTGTGACGTCATGATGACGTCATCAAAAATGTGATTTTTTAAAACACATATAAGGATAGGTCCGATCGTCATGAAAAGTGGTGGGTAGGTAGATACTGTCACTAGCATGCAAAATCTAAAATGAGGTCATGATGACGTCATTACGTGACTTTTTATGAATTTTTAAAATTTTAAAATCGTAACATTTTTTTCAATATATCTAGCGAACAAAACAATATATTTTCAAAATTCTTTTTGTTATAGCTTTGGTATGTCTCAAAGATATCCCCTAAAAGGGAGAAAATGTGTGACGTCATGATGACGTCATCAAATATTTTTTTTTTAAACGCATGTAAGGGTCAATCCGATTACAAAAATGTATATATTGAATTTTCCTCTCCCTAATTCCAAAATTTCATGATCGTGGCTCACTCAAGTAAGAAATAACAGCCATTTGAAAATTTAGACCAAATTCAATATAACACAAAGGAATTCTGGGAAGGGCAGATAACCATGGCTTAAATGTGCATGCTGTTTATAAAAAGGTTGATTTGTAGTCTTTGTTCAAGTCGCTGAATTTTAAAATTGTGTAAATCGTAACATTCTTTTCAATATATATCTAGCGAACAAAACAAGACATTTTCAAAATTCTTTTTGTAATAGCTTTGGTATGTCTCACAGATATGCCCTAAAAAGCGACAATTGTGTGACGTCATGATGACGTCATCAAACAATTCTTTTTTTCAAGTCGCTAGAATATTGCCCATAGCATTTGTAAACGTTTTCTTTCTTACCGGCCACTTTGGCTAATTTTAAACTTGGCAGACACTTACCCCAACTGCTCACAATGTGTGCCGAACTTTTACGTCATAATGACGTCATCACATGTCACATGACGTCATCTTAAAGGGGCATTTTTTGAAGCCATATATCTACAAAAGTACAAGTTCGATTAAGTTAAAATGTAATATCTAGGTATCCCAGTAGTTTTATACATGAAAATTGACATGACGTTATGATGACGTCATCACATGTGACGTCATCTTAAAGGGGCAGTTTTTGAAGGCGCATATCTACAGAAGTACATGTCCGATTAAGTTTAAAAGTAATATCTAGGTAGCTTAGTAGGTTTATAGATGAAAATTGACATGACATGATGATGACGTCATCACATGTCACGTGACGTCATCTTAAAGGGGCAGTTTTTGAAGCCATATATAAAGAAAAGTACAAGTCCGATTAAGTTGAAAAGTTATATCTAGTTTTCTTTTTTTTTTTTTTTCTCTTTCAGACTATTGCCCATAGCATTTGTACACGTTTTCCTTTTTACCGGCACTTTGGCTACTTTTATGCAGCCGATTGTCTTTAAACTTAGCAAACACTTAAAGCAACTGCTCAGAATGTGTGCCGAACTTTTACGTCATGATGACATCATCACGTGATTTTTTATGAATTTTTGAATTTTGAAAATCGTAACATTTGTTTCAATATATCTAGCAAACAAAACAAGATATTTTCAAAATTCTTTTTGTGATAGCTTTGGTATGTCTCAAAGATATGCCCTAAAAGGCGAAAATTGTGTGACGTCATGATGACGTCATCAAAAATTTTTTTTTTTTTAACGCATGTAAGCGTCAATCCGATTACAAAAATGTATATATTGAATTTTCCTCTCCCTAATTCCAAAATGTCATGATTGTGGCTCACTCAAGTAAGAAATAACAGCCATTTCAAAATTTAGACCAAATTCAATATAACACAAAGGAATTCTGGGAAGGGCAGATAACCATGGCTCAAATGTGCATGCTGTTTATAAAAAGGGTTGATTTGTAGTCTTTTTTCAAGTCGCTAGACTATTGCCCATAGCATTTGTAAACGTTTTCTTTCTTACCGGCCACTTTGGCTACTTTTAAACTTGACAGACACTTACCCCAACTGCTCACAATGTGTGCCGAATTTTATGTCATGATGACGTCGTCACATGTCACGTGACGTCATCTTAAAGGGGCATTTTTCGAAGCCATATATCTACAAAAGTACAAGTCCGATTAAGTTGGAACGTGATATCTAGGTATGCCACCGGGTGTTATAGATGAAAATTGACATGACGTTATGATTATAAGTCAGAACATGTCACGTGACGTCATCTTAAAGGGGCAGTTTTTGAAGGTCCATATCTACAGAAGTACAAGTCCAATTAAGTTATAAAGTAATATCTAGGTAGCCCAATAGGTCTATAGTTGAAAATTGACATGACATTATCATGTTGTCATCACATGTTACGTGACGTCATCTTAAAGGGGCAGTTTTTGAAGCCACATATAAACAAAAGTACAAGTTCGATTAAGTTGAAATGTAATATCCAGGCAGGTCTGCAGGTTCATAGATGAAAATTGACATGACATTATGACTTCATCACATGTCACGTGACGTCATCTTAAAGAGCCAGTTTTTGAAGCCATATATATACAAAAGTACAAGTCCGATTAAGTTGAAAAGTTATATCTAGGTAGGTCAGCAAGTTTATAGATGAAAATTTATGTGACTTTATGATGACGTCATCACATGTCACTATTACAAACAACTTTAATTAATTTCAAAATTAACAAAGAAAAGTGGCAGTAGTGCGATTGTTTGACAAACTTTAATTGTTGTATTCACATTTCACATCCAAACTAAAAAAAAAAAACGAAACAGCCCTGTGTTTGTCCACAAACACCAACCTCATGCCTCTAGTTTTTTTTTTTTTTTGTGCTTCCTTTTCAGACTTTTTCCCCATAGCATTTGTGCACGTTTTCTTTCTTACCGGCACTTTGGCTACTTTGGTGCACCCGATTGACTTTAAACTTGGCAGACACTTAGACAAACTGCTCAGAATGTGTCCCGAACTTTTTGGTCATGATGACGTCATCACGTGATTTTTTATGAATTTTTGAAATTTTGAAATCGTAAAATTCTTTTAAATATATCTGCCGAACAAAACAAGGTATTTTCAAAATTCTTTTTGTTATAGCTTTGGTAGGTCTCAAAGATATGCCCAAAAAAAAAAAAAATGTGTGACGTCATGATGACATCATCAAAAATGTGCTTTTTTAAAACACATATAAGGATAGGTCCGATCGTCATGACAATTGGTGGGTAGGTAGATACTGGCACTAGGATGCAAAATCCAAAGTGACGTCATGATGACGTCATCACGTGATTTTTTATGAATTTTTGAAATTTTGAAAATCGTAACATTCTTTTAAATATATCTGGCAAACAAAACAAGATATTTTCAAAATTCTTTTTGTTATAGCTTTGGTAGGTCTCAAAGATATGCCCTAAAAAGGAAAAAAATGTGTGACGTCATGATGACATCATTAAAAATGTGCTTTTTTAAAACACATATAAGGATAGGTCCGATCGTCATGAAAATTGGTGGGTAGGTAGATACTGTCACTAGCATGCAAAATCTGAAATGATGTCATGATGACGTAATATGGTTTTCCGGTGCTCGTCTCCGGAAGACCCCTTTGGCACTGGGGGGAAGGGCAGACATTCCAACAGCACAGGAAGCAATCAGACGCGTTTACGGATTGGTCGTCCCATGCGGTCGTCGCATGCGGTCGTCGGACCATCCACCAATCCCAGACCGTGTTATGGTCGAGCAGTGTAGCATTCGCGCGCTTTCTGCCACTTTTCCGCTTTCTTCGCTGAGCGTACACATAGCCCAAAAAATTTCTCCGAACTATCTGCAAAATTTCTCCTCTAGAAATTTCGCTCGAGATATCCCAGCAAGGGGAAACACTTGCCATTATCGGAAGATCCCAGAGGACGGCGGTCGGCTTGGAAAACGTCTTCATTCACGTCAAGCTCGAGCTTAGTCCAGGGCGCTTCAGCCTTCAGCAGACTTCCAACAAACCCACGGGCCGGGCATTGACATGACCAGCATGCACATGCATGCAATACGACATGCAATACGACGCCCATGGCCGGCCGGCTAGCTCTGCATAGCGTTGATACCGCAGCCGACGGGGCAATGAACAGCGCCCTCCAGTGCTGGTATCTGTGGCTGAGCCAGTCGCTCGAACAAACCGCGCCGCCTGGTCCGCCGCCGTTGATCGCGACGTGGCCCCAACGGGAGCGACAGCCTCCATGGCCTTCGTTTAAACCACGGACGGAGGATTAAGAAACGTTGAGAGAGCTGCCATTAACGACGGCCAGCTGGGAAACAGTCTCAGCTTGCCCTGCTTTAACACAACAAAGTACAACCATCGTGAGCCGCAGACCAGTGCAAACAAACCCCTGTCCAGTAACCGAAGCAGCCAGCGTGCACCACACCATGACACGCGGGGCACGGCACCTACGACTGCACCGCTCCAGCACGCAACCCCAACTGCCGGACTGGTAACACACCCCTACCATGGCTGGGCATCACCACCTCGGGGGTCGACCACTGACCACGCTGACACATCTGGCGCCATGTGCCTGTTTCACCCACAGTGGAGCGGCTGCTCCATACTTTTGGGCTTTGGCCCATACATGACAGGTTTTTCAGGGAATCCCTGGCTCTACATAGTACATTGTAACATTGCACATCTGCCTGCACCCTGCCTGCACCCTGCCTGCATGCCAGCCCGCACCAACATCATTATGATCAGACCCCATCACCAGCCCAATTCGGACAGCTTGATGTGTGTATCATCCCCCATTTGTGAAGTCGGACATCCGGGAAATTTGCCTGTACTACTGGTGAAGCTAAACTCTGCATGGAGATCAATGGTTTCTAGGCACTGCGAAGGGGAACTACACATACACATCGGCCGCCACCACGTAACCAGAACAACGGGGCAGATCACGTCATGCCAACCTCAAGAATCCACTCCCGGTGAGGTGTTTAGTGCAGTCAGGCAAAAATTTTGGTTTTGTCACCCCGTGCACACAATTCCGTAGTTTTCCCTGCCCTGGCCAATTAGATTAACCTCAAATTTATTTCCATTAATCCTGAGAGGGGAGGGGGACCCCAACAATTTGTAATGTACATTAGATTGTATGTTCTTGACGCGAGGCTATGAGTCCCCGTCCTCTAAATCTCGAGTCAGGTAGCACCCACAGTTTAGCATAGACGTAACGTTTGAGCGCTATTTCAAGCGACGTCAGTCGCATCATTTAAATAGTACAAACTCCTGTAAAATCTGGTTGGCAAATATTGCAAGAACATGGCATTAGTGAGTGGTTTTCTGTATCGACAACTGAGAATTAAATTTCCGGATCGGGTACATTTTTCGTAAAACCTATTTTGAATGCAGTTCTAGAGTTCACCTTCCCATAAGTACTGAACATTTACTCTGATTATTGCCAAAGTCTCGCCCTGCTTAAGTTGAGGCATTTGTCTGTACCAGAGGACGGGATAGACACTCCCAATGTGGGATTCCAGCAAACCAGTGCAGGTCTCATCATTCCATCGTGGGAGACACGCGAAAGTTATAGACAATTCAAAGTTAAATCGAAATGTCAAATAAATAAATAAATAAATAAAAAAAATACAAATATATAATTAAAGTAAAGGAAGAAATAATTAAAGAAAATATGAATAAAATCAAAGAAAACTTTGGAAAGATTATTTTCAGTATACTTTTCGCGGGTTGCAGTATATATTAAAGATTACGAGCCATTTCTGGAAATACAGTCGAACCCCGATAATAAAAGCACTGTTAGTACAACATCCTGCTTAAAAATAAATAAAATAATAAATAAATAGATAGGTCCTGGGTCCTTGTTTTTCTTTGTTTCAACTACTGACCATACAAGATACCTGTCATAACAAGGTAAATTGTAAAGTCCAGGGACCTCGTTATAAAGGTGTTCGACTGTAATGAATCATGTGCTTACAAAATTCCCAGGACGGTATTTAATACTTTTACCACCGTGGCCCAACGCCAACAACTCCGTTTGTTGTTTTATTATTTAAACAAAAATAAATAAATTAAAAATAGGCGGTTATATTACGACCCGATAGAATCTGTAGCGGACAGACTGTACAACTGTGGACAACGATGGAGTGGCAAATTAAACTAAAATTTGCCTACCTTGTGTGCTGATGTAATAAGTCAATGCAGCCTTGAAACCAGGGTGCCTTTGTCTTGTTCAATGGTTTGCAATACTAGCTGCTAACAAGGAACAGTCAAAATCTCCATTGTTGGAGCCAGCCACCGTGCCAACAACTGACTTTAGTACACTAATGGCAATTTGACTTGAGAAATGTTATATTCAATGTGATTTCTCAAAATATACTACATCAATGACTTATTCTTTGCCTGTCGATTTGGGCATTGGATGTTGTATTCAGAACTAAGCCCACCCATCTTGACGCAACTGTAACCGGTAACCATGGGTTTAGTCCGGAACATATAAGGTCAACATGTTTAGCTGGGCGAATCCATTTTTATCAGGGGGTGGAGTTATGATCTGAGTTACGTTTGATATAGCGGCAAAAAATTTGTATGTTCGTTCTTCATCAATATTTGAAACAATACGAAATAATTGAGGCTTATAATAATAAAAATAATTAAATAAATAAACGACATCAATAAAAGCATAGGACTACCCTATTACGTCCATTGAACCCTCGTCTAATTTCAAATGCTTTTACTCTTTCCAGTGATTTATCTCGAATAATTAAAGCAACTTAAAAACATTGATGAATCTGCCATACTATGTAAACATTTAGGTTGCACAGTTCGCAGGGAATCAGTTCTCTATTCCCACGCGTCGCGCAGTTGTTCCCGGACGAATCTTTCTCTGGAGACTAATAAATGCTATAGTAGGTACATGGCAACCCTGTCACCAACAGTGGCTTACGGGGAGCGAGGGAACACCTATACATGGCAGGCATCTTTTCTGCACAGCTTCTATATTCAGGATATGATTCCTAATCTATACCGAGTCCTGGATGGGGTCTATCACAAGGGGCGATCTTTCTTACCCCAGGACCTTATCAGGACCCCTAATTTGTTAATGAATCTCCCTTGCAAACTGGAATTCCTCAAGCGGTTTCCTAATGTGTTTCCACACGTAACAGTGGACATAGACTAATAACAACGGCTATTCGAAGGGGGTGCACTTAGGCATTTACAAATTATAGACGTCGAGCCGGGGTCCTGTTGGATTCTGCATTTTTAGGGGTTTTTCTTTCTGGTCAACTTCTCCCCCGATTCACAGACAATCGTTGAGGAGGGGTACGCCGTGGAGGCCTCCCAAGGCCAACTGGTTAATGAGACCCGGCCTCAATCCGTTCAGTGCGTGAACCCATCTCCGCCTGGTTCCTCACAGTAGTCGCGGCACTCGCCCTACAGGGGAAATATCCCCGACTGGGAATAGAAACTGGTCCATTCAGACAATAAGTGCTTATTATGAGCAAGTACGAAAAAATAGGCAGATATTCAAGCGGTCAGGCTCCCACATTCCCACGATGCCTGGCTTGAGAGTGACAATCCACTAATCATGCTCGTAGGTTAAGGTGTCAATTGTGGAAGCTCCGCACTATTACATCCCCGACGACTACGGCTTGCACTCGTGCCCCTACGCACAGGGCCCCCCCACTATCGCCGCTGCCCCCCCCCCCCCCCCCCATTCACTTAGCCGGATACCCCAAAGAATTTCGGCTGGACAGAGACAACACTAACCCTTAAGGGACCTCTACCACAGGCTTTAGTTCCCACTAGCCTTGTATCAGGGCAGATTCGCTGCTCCCCAAATGGGCCATTGTATTTCAGTACCACTGCTCGATTATGAGCCCCATTATCACCTGCCTTCGGCTAGACTCCCCCCCCCCCCCCCCCGCATGCCCCTTTCTGTTCTCCTTTTGTCTACTTCACCCCACAGGTACCAGTGGAGCTACTAGCCTGGCGGGGAGCAAGCATGGGAGAATGGTGTTGACGTTTCCTTCAATCCGTGTCTAACCCCTGCGAAGGAGACCAATCTCGGGTGGAGGGCCCTCTGGGCTCATAGCTCACGCTCCCATTCACTCGCACTATGATCTATCCTTTTATTGCATTCACAGACTCCACCCATCCCCCTTATTATATTAGGACGGGGGGGGGGGGGGGGTTTGGCAAGTTCCTGAATTCGGAACTTGTTTGGCATAAAGTTAGGGGCAGGGACTCATTCACGGTTGATTTGGGGGGTTATCACATCACACAGGCTAATTTCTAGGGACCTTACGACCGCCATAATGTGTATACCCTAGTTCTAATATTTGGATCACACTATAGTAACATGTACCTTGATTATAACCTGTGATCCCAAGATCGCTAACCGGCAATGTTAACTTGTGCTGGTTTTATCAAACTTTGGGTTGTCGCTACAACCAGTTTATAACAGCTGTTTAGTACAGCAGACAAACAATTGTGACTGTAATTATTGTCACAAGCTTACACCTTTAGTGCTTGACTTGGTGTTTATAATGCTCTGTCATTGTCATTCATTTTCTGACTACCTGAAAATTGTGGGGCCCCAATCACGTTTCAAGCAAAGTTATAGTTAAATCGAACACTGGATATATGTCATGTAATCAATATACATTTGTATACTTAATGTAGACGATACATGGAATTGTAAAGGAAAGCAAAGGAAAGCCAAATGGGCAATAAACGCTCGGCGAGGCGAGCCGGAGCATACCAAATATTAAATTGTCTGTGTCCTCTCTTCTCCATCTTGGGCCAATATGGTTTTCCGGTGCTCGTCTCCGGAAGACCCCTTTGGCACTGGGGGGAAGGGCAGACATTCCAACAGCACAGGAAGCAATCAGACGCGTTTACGGATTGGTCGTCCCATGCGGTCGTCGCATGCGGTCGTCGGACCATCCACCAATCCCAGACCGTGTTATGGTCGAGCAGTGTAGCATTCGCGCGCTTTCTGCCACTTTTCCGCTTTCTTCGCTGAGCGTACACATAGCCCAAAAAACCCTCCCTCCCTCCGCAACAAAACCACTCATGGTCAGTTTATCACATGGTGGCAGCGCCTACAGGGGTTAGGATCCCTAATCGTTTTCAGATTAAGGCTGTGGGTGGTCTGATGCTGGAGCAAGAGCCACTGGAGTGGCTAAGAATATACAGATAATTGGTCAGGCATAAACGGTTAGGCTCTGGGGTACGGGGCAGGATTTGCTAATCCTAGTACATGTAGGTACGTGTATATGTGCACCTCCAGGTGGAGGGTTGCAGTTTTTGGCTAGCCACGTTGCCTTGTGGTCGGCGGAATTCCCCTGGTTGATATTTTGGTCTGCCTTTGTATTACTAGGCACCACTTTGGTCATCGTACCGGGTCTTCACCATGGGGCGGTTACCTACCCCAACATGTCTCATACTCCACCAAGCTGGAGTAGGTTTTGCCATCTCCGTTATGCCTCAGCTCACGTAACTTGTGAGTGTCGTTGGTTCGCACGAGGACCCTCAGTATAGCACAGACCTCCCACGTTCCTTGACACACTTCAGGCACCCTCTCCAGGTAGTTATGGCCCCGGTTGTCTCCTCTGCCATTTCCCTAGCCTCGGGCACTTCTTCCCCAGTCCTCCCCCTGTACCTTGGGGGGTAGGAGGGGAGTGGCATGAAGTTGGGGGGCGGGGGCCTATTTACGGGTCCTGGTTGTTCCCTCTCGCCATTTTCTGAACTTCAGGCACCTCTTTCCTTGGCCTCCCCCTGTACCTTTGGGGGTAGGATGGGAAGGCCATAAAGTTGGTAGGCGGGGGCCCATTTACATGTCCCAGTTGTCTCCTCTGCCATTTCCCTAACCTCGGGCACCTCTTCCCCAGGCCTCCTCCTGTACCTTAGGGGGTAGGAGGGGAGTGGCATAAAGTTAGGGGCAGGGACTCATTCACGGTTGATTTGGGGGGTTATCACATCACACAGGCTAATTTCTAGGGACCTTACGACCGCCATAATGTGTATACCCTAGTTCTAATATTTGGATCACACTATAGTAACATGTACCTTGATTATAACCTGTGATCCCAAGATCGCTAACCGGCAATGTTAACTTGTGCTGGTTTTATCAAACTTTGGGTTGTCGCTACAACCAGTTTATAACAGCTGTTTAGTACAGCAGACAAACAATTGTGACTGTAATTATTGTCACAAGCTTACACCTTTAGTGCTTGACTTGGTGTTTATAATGCTCTGTCATTGTCATTCATTTTCTGACTACCTGAAAATTGTGGGGCCCCAATCACGTTTCAAGCAAAGTTATAGTTAAATCGAACACTGGATATATGTCATGTAATCAATATACATTTGTATACTTAATGTAGACGATACATGGAATTGTAAAGGAAAGCAAAGGAAAGCCAAATGGGCAATAAACGCTCGGCGAGGCGAGCCGGAGCATACCAAATATTAAATTGTCTGTGTCCTCTCTTCTCCATCTTGGGCCAATCAGCAATTTTGTTTATGATTTTTGAAATTTTTGAAATTTCATTTTAATCACAAAATTTTACACAAAAAAACAAAACAGCCCTGTGTTTGTCCACAAACACTGTACCAGATGTCTAGTTTCTTTTTTTTTTTTTTTGGCTGTTTCGGAAGTTTTCCGAAACAGCCTTTGTTTTCGTTAAGATTTTTTTTTTTGGCTGTTTTGGAAACTTTTCCAAAACAGCCCTTGTTTTCGTTAAGATTTTTTTTTTTTTCTTTTTTTTTTTTTTTTTTTTTTTTTTTTTTTTTTTGTGCTTCCTTTTCAGACTTTTTCCCCATAGCATTTGTACACGTTTTCTTTCTTACCGGCACTTTGGCTACTTTGGTGCACCCGATTGACTTTAAACTTGGCAGACAATTAGACAAACTGCTCAGAATGTGTCCCGAACTTTTTGGTCATGATGACGTCATCACGTGATTTTTTATGATTTTTTGAAATTTGAAAATCGTAAAATTCGTTTCAATATATCTAGCGAACAAAACAAGATATTTTCAAAATTCTTTTTGTTATAGCTTTGGTATGTCTCAAAGATATGCCCTAAAAGGGAAAAAAATGTGTGACGTCATGATGACATCATCAAAAATGTGCTTTTTTAAAACACATATAAGGATAGGTCCGATCGTCATGAAAATTGGTGGGTAGGTAGATACTGGCACTAGGATGCAACATCCAAAGGGACGTCATGATGACGTCATCACGTGATTTTTTATGAATTTTTGAAATTTTGAAAATCGTAACATTCTTTTAAATATATCTGGCAAACGAAACAAGATATTTTCAAAATTCTTTTTTTTATAGCTTTGGTAGGTCTCAAAGATATGCCCTAAAAAGGAAAAAAATGTGTGACGTCATGATGACATCATCAAAAATGTGCTTTTTTAAAACACATATAAGGATAGGTCCGATCATCATGAAAATTGGTGGGTAGGTAGATACTGGTACTAGGATGCAAAATCCAAAGTGACGTTATAATGACGTCATCATGTGATTTGTTATGAATTTTTGAAATTTTGAAATCGTAACATTCTTTTAAATATATCTCGCAAACAAAACAAGAGATTTTCAAAATTCTTTTTGATACAGCTTTTGGTATGTCTCAAAGATATGCCCTAAAAGGCGAAAATTGTGTGACGTCATAATGACGTCATCAAATTTTTTTTTTTACGCATGTAAGGGTCGTTCCGATTAAAAATTTATACATTGAATTTTTCTCTACCTAATTCAACAATTTCGTGATCGTGGCTCACTCAAGTATTAAGAAATAACAGGCATCTAAAAAATTGTGACCAAATTAAATATAACACAAAGGAATTCTGGGAAGGACAGAAACCATGGCTTTCATGTGGCATGCTGTCTATAAAGAGTTGATCTCTAGTCTTTTTTTCAAGTCGTTAGACAAGTCGTAGGCAGATACTTACACCAACTGCTCAGAATGTGCGCCGAACTTTTAGGTCATGATGACGTCATCACATGTCACGTGACGTCATCTTAAAGGGGCATTTTTGGAAACCATATATCTATAAAAGTACAAGTCACATTAAGTTAAAACGTGGTATTTAGTTATGCCAGCATGTGTTAGATGAAAATGTATGTGACGTCATGATGACGTCATCGGCTAATTTTCTATGATTTTTTTCATTTTTGAAATTTCATTTAAATCACATAATTTTACACAAAAAAACAAAACAGCCCTGTGTTTGTCCACAAACACTGCACCAGATGTCTAGTTTTTTTTTTTTTTTTTTTTGGCTGTTTTGGAAACTTTTCCAAAACAGCCCTTGTTTTCGTTAAGATTTTTTTTTTTTTCTTTTTTTTTGGCTGTTTCGGAAACTTTTCCGAAACAGCCCTTGTTTTCGTTAAGATTTTTTTTTTTTTCTTTTTTTTTTTTTTTTTTTTTCTTTTTTTTTTTCTTTTTCAGCCAAATGCCCATAGCATTTGTACACGTTTTCTTTCTTACCGGCACTTTGGCTACTTTTATGCTGCCGATTGGCTTTAAACTTGGCAGACACTTGGACTAACTGCTCAGAATGTATGCCGAACATTTACGTCATGATGACGTCATCACGTGATTTTTTATGAATTTTTGAAATTTCAAAATTGTAAAATTCTTTTCAATATATCTAGCGAACAAAACAAGATATTTTCGAAATTCTTTTTGTTATAGCTTTGGTATGTCTCAAAGATATGCCCTAAAAAGCGAACATTGTGTGACGTCATGATGACGTCATCAAAAATGTTTTTTTTTTTTTACGCATGTAAGGGTCAATCCGATTACAAAAATGTATATATTGAATTTTCCTCTCCCTAATTCCAAAATTTCATGATCGTGGCTCACTCAAGTAAGAAATAACAGCCATTTCAAAATTTAGACCAAATTCAATATAACACAAAGGAATTCTGGGAAGGGCAGATAACCATGGCTTAAATGTGCATGCTGTTTATAAAAAGGTTGATTTGTAGTCTTTGTTCAAGTCGCTGAATTTTAAAATTGTGTAAATCGTAACATTCTTTTCAATATATCTAGCGAACAAAACAAGAAATTTTCTAAATTCTTTTTGTTATAGCTTTGGTATGTCTCAAAGATATGCCCTAAAAAGCGAAAATTGTGTGACGTCATGATGACGTCATGAAAAAATTCTTTTTTTCAAGTCGCTAGAATATTGCCCATAGCATTTGTAAACGTTTTCTTTCTTACCGGCCACTTTACCTAATTTTAAACTTGGTAGACACTTACCCCAACTGCTCACAATGTGTGCCGAACTTTTACGTCATAATGACGTCATCACATGTCACGTGACGTCATCTTAAAGGGGCATTTTTCTAAGCCATATATCTACAAAAGTACAAGTTCGATTAAGTTAAAATGTAATATCTAGGTATTCCAGTAGTTTTATAAATGAAAATTGACATGACGTTATGATGACGTCATCACATGTGACGTCATCTTAAAGGGGCAGTTTTTGAAGGCGCATATCTACAGAAGTACATGTCCGATTAAGTTTAAAAGTAATATCTAGGTAGCCCAGTAGGTTTATAGATGAAAATTGACATGACATGATGATGACGTCATCACATGTCACGTGACGTCATCTTAAAGGGGCAGTTTTTGAAGCCATATAATATAAACAAAAGTACAAGTCCGATTAAGTTGAAAAGTTATATCTAGTTTCTTTTTTTTTTTCTTTTTCAGCCAAATGCCCATAGCATTTGTACACGTTTTCCTTTTTACCGGCACTTTGGCTACTTGTATGCAGCCGATTGTCTTTAAACTTAGCAAACACTTAAAGCAACTGCTCAGAATGTGTGCCGAACTTTTACGTCATGATGACGTCATCACGTGATTTTTTATGAATTTTTGAATTTTGAAAATCGTAACATTTGTTTCAATATATCTAGCGAACAAAACAAGATATTTTCAAAATTCTTTTTGTTATAGCTTTGGTATGTCTCAAAGATATGCCCTAAAAGGCGAAAATTGTGTGACGTCATGATGACGTCATCAAAAATGTTTTTTTTTTAACGCATGTAAGGGTCAATCCGATTACAAAAATATATATATTGAATTTTCCTCTCCCTAATTCCAAAATGTCATGATCGTGGCTCACTCAAGTAAGAAATAACAGCCATTTCAAAATTTAGACCAAATTCAATATAACACAAAGGAATTCTGGGAAGGGCAGATAACCATGGCTCAAATGTGCATGCTGTTTATAAAAAGGGTTGATTTGTAGTCTTTTTTCAAGTCGCTAGACTATTGCCCATAGCATTTGTAAACGTTTCCTTTCTTACCGGCCACTTTGGCTACTTTTAAACTTGACAGACACTTACCCCAACTGCTCACAATGTGTGCCGAATTTTACGTCATGATGACGTCATCACATGTCACGTGACGTCATCTTAAAGGGGCATTTTTTGAAGCCATATATCTACAAAAGTACAAGTCCGATTAAGTTGGAACGTGATATCTAGGTATGCCACCGGGTGTTATAGATGAAAATTGACATGCCGTTATGATTAAGTCAAAACATGTCACGTGACGTCATCTTAAAGGGGCAGTTTTTGAAGCCATTTATCTGCAAAAGTACAAATTCGATTAAGTTGAAAACAAATATCCAGGTAGCCCAGTAGGTTTATAAATAAAAATTGACATGACGTTATGATGACGTCATCACATGTTATGTGACGTCATCTTAAAGGGGCAGTTTTTGAAGCCACATATAAACAAAAGTACAAGTTCGATTAAGTTGAAATGTAATATCCAGGCAGGTCTGCAGGTTCATAGATGAAAATTGACATGACATTATGACTTCATCACATGTCACGTGACGTCATCTTAAAGGGGCAGTTTTTGAAGCCATATATATACAAAAGTACAAGTCCGATTAAGTTGAAAAGGTAGGTCAGCAAGTTTATAGATGAAAATTTATGTGACTTTATGATGACGTCATCACATGTCACTATTACAAACAACTTTAATTAATTTCAAAATTAACAAAGAAAATTGGCAGTAGTGCGATTGTTTGACAAACTTTAATTGTTGTATTCACATTTCACATCCAAACTAAAACAAAAAAACGAAACAGCCCTGTGTTTGTCCACAAACACCAACCTCATGCCTCTAGTTTTTTTTTTTTTTTGTGCTTCCTTTTCAGACTTTTTCCCCATAGCATTTGTGCACGTTTTCTTTCTTACCGGCACTTTGGCTACTTTGGTGCACCCGATTGCCTTTAAACTTGGCAGACACTTAGACAAACTGCTCAGAATGTGTCCCGAACTTTTTGGTCATGATGACGTCATCACGTGATTTTTTATGAATTTTTGAAATTTGAAAATCGTAAAATTCTTTTCAATATATCTAGCGAACAAAACAAGATATTTTCAAAATTCTTTTTGTTATAGCTTTGGTATGTCTCAAAGATATGCCCTAAAAGAAATAAAATGTGTGACGTCATGATGACATCATCAAAAATGTGCTTTTTTAAAACACATATAAGGATAGGTCCGATCGTCATGAAAATTGGTGGGTAGGTAGATACTGGCACTAGGATGCAAAATCCAAAATGACGTCATGATGACGTCATCACGTGATTTGTTATGAATTTTTGAAATTTTGAAAATCGTAACATTCTTTTAAATATATCTGGCAAACAAAACAAGATATTTTCAAAATTCTTTTTGTTATAGCTTTGGTAGGTCTCAAAGATATGCCCTAAAAAGGAAAAAAATGTGTGACGTCATGATGACATCATCAAAAATGTGCTTTTTTAAAACACATATAAGGATAGGTCCGATCGTCATGAAAATTGGTGGGTAGGTAGATACTGGCACTAGGATGCAAAATCCAAAGTTACGTCATGATGACGTCATCACGTGATTTGTTATGAATTTTTGAAATTTTGAAATCGTAACATTCTTTTAAATATATCTCGCAAACAAAACAAGATAGTTTCAAAATTCTTTTTGATACAGCTTTTGGTATGTCTCAAAGATATGCCCTAAAAGGCGAAAATTGTGTGACGTCATAATGACGTCATCAATTTCTTTTTTTTAACGCATGTAAGGGTCGGTCCGATTAAAAATTTATACATTGAATTTTTCTCTGCCTAATTCAACAATTTCGTGATCGTGGCTCACTCAAGTATTAAGAAATAGCTGGCATCTAAAAAATTGTGACCAAATTCAATATAACACAAAGGAATTCTGGGAAGGACAGAAACCATGGCTTTCATGTGGCATGCTGTCTATAAAGAGTTGATCTCTAGTCTTTTTTTCAAGTCGTTAGACAAGTCGTAGGCAGACACTTACACCAACTGCTCAGAATGTGCGCCGAACTTTTACGTCATGATGACGTCATCACATGTCATGTGACGTCATCTTAAAGGTGCATTTTTTGAAGCCATTCTACAAAAGTACAAGTCAGATTAAGTTAAAACGTGGTATTTAGTTATGCCAGCATGTGTTAGATGAAAATTTATGTGACGTCATGATGACGTCATCGGCTAATTTTCTATAATTTTTTTCATTTTTGAAATTTCATTTAAATCACATAATTTTACACAAAAAATCAAAACAGCCCTGTGTTTGTCCACAAACACTGCACCATACATCTAGTTTTCTTTTTTTTTTCTTTTTCTCTTTCAGACTATTGCCCATAGCATTTGTACACGTTTTCCTTTTTACCGGCACTTTGGCTACTTTTATGCAGCCGATTGTCTTTAAACTTAGCAAACACTTAAAGCAACTGCTCAGAATGTGTGCCGAACTTTTACGTCATGATGACGTCATCACGTGATTTTTTATGAATTTTTGAATTTTGAAAATCGTAACATTTGTTTCAATATATCTAGCGAACAAAACAAGATATTTTCAAAATTCTTTTTGTGACAGCTTTGGTATGTCTCAAAGATATGCCCTAAAAGGCGAAAATTGTGTGACGTCATGATGACGTCATCAAAAATGTGTTGTTTTTTTTACGCATGTAAGGGTCAATCCGATTACAAAAATGTATATATTGAATTTTCCTCTCCCTAATTCCAAAATGTCATGATCGTGGCTCACTCAAGTAAGAAATAACAGCCATTTCAAAATTTAGACCAAATTCAATATAACACAAAGGAATTCTGGGAAGGGCAGATAACCATGGCTCAAATGTGCATGCTGTTTATAAAAAGGGTTGATTTGTAGTCTTTTTTCAAGTCGCTAGACTATTGCCCATAGCATTTGTAAACGTTTTCTTTCTTACCGGCCACTTTGGCTACTTTTAAACTTGACAGACACTTACCCCAACTGCTCACAATGTGTGCCGAATTTTATGTCATGATGACGTCATCACATGTCACGTGACGTCATCTTAAAGAAGCATTTTTCGAAGCCATATATCTACAAAAGTACAAGTCCGATTAAGTTGGAACGTGATATCTAGGTATGCCACCGGGTGTTATAGATGAAAATTTACATGACGTTATGATTATAAGTCAGAACATGTCACGTGACGTCATCTTAAAGGGGCAGTTTTTGAAGGTCCATATCTACAGAAGTACAAGTCCAATTAAGTTATAAAGTAATATCTAGGTAGCCCAATAGGTCTATAGTTGAAAATTGACATGACATTATCATGTTGTCATCACATGTTACGTGACGTCATCTTAAAGGGGCAGTTTTTGAAGCCACATATAAACAAAAGTACAAGTTCGATTAAGTTGAAATGTAATATCCAGGCAGGTCTGCAGGTTATAGATGAAAATTGACATGACATTATGACTTCATCACATGTCACGTGACGTCATCTTAAAGAGCCAGTTTTTGAAGCCATATATATACAAAAGTACAAGTCCGATAAAGTTGAAAAGTTATATCTAGGTAGGTCAGCAAGTTTATAGATGAAAATTTATGTGACTTTATGATGACGTCATCACATGTCACTATTACAAACAACTTTAATTAATTTCAAAATTAACAAAGAAAAGTGGCAGTAGTGCGATTGTTTGACAAACTTTAATTGTTGTATTCACATTTTTTTTTTTTTTTTTTGTGCTTCCTTTTCAGACTTTTTTCCCATAGCATTTGTACACGTTTTCTTTCTTACCGGCACTTTGGCTACTTTGGTGCACCCGATTGACTTTAAACTTGGCAGATACTTAGACAAACTGCTCAGAATGTGTCCCGAACTTTTTGGTCATGATGACGTCATCACGTGATTTTTTATGAATTTTTGAAATTTGAAAATCGTAAAATTCTTTTCAATATATCTAGCAAACAAAACAAGATATTTTCAAAATTCTTTTTGTTATAGCTTTGGTATGTCTCAAAGATATGCCCTAAAAGGGAGAAAATGTGTGACGTCGTGATGACATCATCAAAAATGTGCTTTTTTATAACACATATAAGGATAGGTCCGATCGTCATGAAAATTGGTGGGTAGGTAGATACTGGCACTAGGATGCAAAATCCAAAGTGACGTCATGATGGCGTCATCACGTGATTTGTTATGAATTTTTGAAATTTTGAAATCGTAACATTCTTTTAAATATATCTCGCAAACAAAACAAGATATTTTCAAAATTCTTTTTGATACAGCTTTTGGTATGTCTCAAAGATATGCCCTAAAAGGCGAAAATTGTGTGACGTCATAATGACGTCATCAATTTTTTTTTTTTACGCATGTAAGGGTCGGTCCGATTAAACAAATTTATACATTGAATTTTTCTCTACCTAATTCAACAATTTCGTGATCGTGGCTCACTCAAGTATTAAGAAATAACAGGCATCTGAAAATTGTGACCAAATTCAATATAACACAAAGGAATTCTGGGAAGGACA
This sequence comes from Hippasteria phrygiana, assembly GCA_037893225.1. NCBI lineage: Eukaryota > Metazoa > Echinodermata > Asteroidea > Valvatida > Goniasteridae > Hippasteria > Hippasteria phrygiana. The sequence continues at coordinate 3,106,777 of JAZGUH010000022.1, read as the reverse complement.
GAAACCAAGGCTTTCATGTGGCATGCTGTCTATAAAGAGTTGATCTCTAGTCTTTTTTTCAAGTCGTTAGACAAGTCGTAGGCAGACACTTACACCAACTGCTCAGAACTTTTACGTCATGATGACGTCATCACATGTCATGTGACGTCATCTTAAAGGTGCATTTTTTGAAGCCATATATCTACAATAGTACAAGTCAGATTAAGTTAAAACGTGGTATTTAGTTATGCCAGCATGTGTTAGATGAAAATTTATGTGACGTCATGATGACGTCATCGGCTAATTTTCTATGATTTTTTCCATTTTTGAAATTTCATTTAAATAACATAATTTTACACAAAAAAACAAAACAGCCCTGTGTTTGTCCACAAACACTGCACCATACATCTAGTTTTTTTTTTTTTTTTTTTTTTTTTTTTGGCTGTTTTGGAAACTTTTCCAAAACAGCCCTTGTTTTCGTTAAGATTTTTTTTTTTTTTTTTTTTTTTTTTTTTTTTCCTTTTCAGACTTTTTGCCCATAGCATTTGTGCACGTTTTCTTTCTTACCGGCACTTTGGCTACTTTGGTGCACCCGATTGGCTTTAAACTTGGCAGACACTTAGACTAACTGCTCAGAATGTGTGCCGAACTTTTTGGTCATGATGACGTCATCACGTGATTTTTTATGAATTTTTGAAATTTGAAAATCGTAAAATTCTTTTCAATATATCTAGCGAACAAAACAAGATATTTTCAAAATTCTTTTTGTTATAGCTTTGGTATGTCTCAAAGATATGCCCTAAAAGAAAAAAAATGTGTGACGTCATGATGACATCATCAAAAATGTGCTTTTTTAAAACACATATAAGGATAGGTCCGATCGTCATGAAAATTGGTGGGTGGGTAGATACTGTCACTAGGATGCTGAATCCGAAGTGACGTCATGATGACGTCATCACGTGATTTTTTATGAATTTTTCAAAATTTGAAAATCGTAACATTCTTTTCAATATATCTGGCGAACAAAACAAGATATTTTCAAAATTCTTTTTGTTATAGCTTTGGTATGTCTCAAAGATATGCCCTAAAAAGGAAAAAAATGTGTGACGTCATGATGACGTCATCAAAAATGTGCTTTTTAAAAACACATATAAGGATAGGTCCGATCGTCATGAAAAGTTGTGGGTAGGTAGATACTGGTACTAGGATGCAAAATCCAAAGTGACGTCATGATGACGTCATCACGTGATTTTTTATGAATTTTTGAAATTTTGAAATCGTAACATTCTTTTAAATATATCTCGCAAACAAAACAAGAGATTTTCAAAATTCTTTTTGATACAGCTTTTGGTATGTCTCAAAGATATGCCCTAAAAGGCGAAAATTGTGTGACGTCATAATGACGTCATCAATTTTTTTTTTTTACGCATGTAAGGGTCGCTCCGATTAACAAAATGTATACATTGAATTTTTCTCTACCTAATTCAACAATTTCGTGATCGTGGCTCACTCAAGTATTAAGAAATAACAGGCATCTGAAAATTGTGACCAAATTCAATATAACACAAAGGAATTCTGGGAAGGACAGAAACCATGGCTTTCATGTGGCATGCTGTCTATAAAGAGTTGATCTCTAGTCTTTTTTTCAAGTCGTTAGACAAGTCGTAGGCAGACACTTACACCAACTGCTCAGAATGTGCGCCGAACTTTTAGGTCATGATGACGTCATCACATGTCACGTGACGTCATCTTAAAGGGGCATTTTTGGAAACCATATATCTACAAAAGTACAAGTCAGATTAAGTTAAAACGTGGTATTTAGTTATGCCAGCATGTGTTAGATGAACATTTATGTGACGTCATGATGACGTCATCGGCTAATTTTGTATAATTTTTTTCATTTTTGAAAGTTCATTTAAATCACATAATTTTACACAAAAAAACAAAACAGCCCTGTGTTTGTCCACAAACACTGCACCATACATCTAGTTTTTTTTTTTTTTTTTTTTTTTTTTTTGGCTGTTTTGGAAACTTTTCCAAAACAGCCCTTGTTTTCGTTAAGATTTTTTTTTTTTCTTTTTTTTTTCTTTTTTTTTTTTTTTTTTTTTTTTTTTGGCTGTTTCGGAAACTTTTCCGAAACAGCCCTTGTTTTCGTTAAGATTTTTTTTTTTTTCTTTTTTTTTTTTTTTTTTGGCTGTTTCGGAAGTTTTCCGAAACAGCCTTTGTTTTCGTTAAGATTTTTTTTTTTGGCTGTTTTGGAAACTTTTCCAAAACAGCCCTTGTTTTCGTTAAGATTTTTTTTTTTTTCTTTTTTTTTTTTGGCTGTTTTGGAAACTTTTCCAAAACAGCCCTTGTTTTCGTTAAGATTTTTTTTTTTTTCTTTTTTTTTTTTTTTTCTTTTTTTTGTTCTTCTTTTTCAGCCAAAATGCCCATAGCATTTGTACACGTTTTCTTTCTTACCGGCACTTTGGCTACTTTTATGTTACCGATTGACTTCAAACTTGGCAGACACTTAGACTAACTGCTCAGAATGTATGCCGAACATTTACGTCATGATGACGTCATCACGTGATTTTTTATGAATTTTTGAAATTTCAAAATCGTAAAATTCTTTTCAATATATCTAGCGAACAAAACAAGATATTTTCAAAATTCTTTTTGTTATAGCTTTGGTATGTCTCAAAGATATGCCCTAAAAGGGAGAAAATGTGTGACGTCATGATGACATCATCAAAAATGTGCTTTTTTAAAACACATATAAGGATAGGTCCGATCGTCATGAAAATTGGTGGGTAGGTAGATACTGGCACTAGAATGCAAAATCCAAAGTGACGTCATGATGACGTCATCACGTGATTTGTTATGAATTTTTGAAATTTTGAAAATCGTAACATTCTTTTAAATATATCTGGCAAACAAAACAAGATATTTTCAAAATTCTTTTTGTTATAGCTTTTGTAGGTCTCAAAGATATGCCCTAAAAAGGAAAAAAATGTGTGACGTCATGATGACATCATCAAAAATGTGCTTTTTTAAAACACATATAAGGATAGGTCCGATCGTCATGAAAATTGGTGGGTAGGTAGATACTGCCACCAGCATGCCAAATCTGAAATGACGTCATGATGACGTCATCACGTGATTTGTTATGAATTTTTGAAATTTTGAAATCGTAACATTCTTTTAAATATATCTGGCAAACAAAACAAGATATTTTCAAAATTCTTTTTGTTATAGCTTTGGTAGGTCTCAAAGATATGCCCTAAAAAGGAAAAAAATGTGTGACGTCATGATGACATCATCAAAAATGTGCTTTTTAAAAACACATATAAGGATAGGTCCGATCGTCATGCAAATTGGTGGGTAGGTAGATACTGTCACTAGCATGCAAAATCTGAAATGATGTCATGATGACGTAATCAGCAATTTTTTAAATGATTTTTGAAATTTTTGTAATTTCATTTTAATCACAAAATTTTGCACAAAAAAACAAAACAGCCCTGTGTTTGTCCACAAACACTGTACCAGATGTCTAGTTTTCTTTTTTTTTTCTTTTTTTTTTTCTTCTTTTTCAGCCAAATGCCCATTGCATTTGTACACGTTTTCTTTCTTACTGGCACTTTGGCTACTTTTATGGTGCCGATTGGCTTTAAACTTTGCAGGCACTTAGACCAACTGCTCAGAATGTATGCCGAACATTTACGTCATGATGACGTCATCACGTGATTTTTTATGAATTTTTGAAATTTCAAAATCGTAAAATTCTGTTCAATATATCTAGCGAACAAAACAAGATATTTTCAAAATTCTTTTTGTTATAGCTTTGGTATGTCTCAAAGATATGCCCTGAAAGGGAGAAAATGTGTGACGTCATGATGACATCATCAAAAATGTGCTTTTTTAAAACACATATAAGGATAGGTCCGATCGTCATGAAAATTGGTGGGTAGGTAGATACTGTCACTAGGATGCTGAATCCAAAGTGACGTCATGATGACGTCATCACATGATTTTTTATGAATTTTTCAAAATTTTAAAATCGTAACATTCTTTTCAATATATCTAGCAAACAGAACAAGATATTTTCAAAATTATTTTTGTTATAGCTTTGGTATGTCTCAAAGATATGCCCTGAAAGGGAGAAAATGTGTGACGTCATGATGACATCATCAAAAATGTGCTTTTTTAAAACACATATAAGGATATGTCCGATCGTCATGAAAATTGGTGGGTAGGTAGATAGTGCCACTAGCATGTAAAATCCAAAGTGACGTCATGATGACGTCATCAGCTGATTTTCTATGACTTTTTAGTTTTATCCCAAATCCCATAGACTTTGTACACGAATTTTGTAAGAGCCACTTTGGTCACTAAACAACCTCAGATCTTAATCAGGTTTAACTCAAACAGAGACCCTAAGCTAAGAATGTATGCCGAAGAGTGACGTCATGATGACGTCATCACTTGTCATGTGACGTCATCTTAAAGGTGCATTTTTCAAGGGCACATATCTAGAGAACCGTAGGTCCGATTGCATTCAAACCTGCTATGGTGGTAGACAAGTACGTGTTATAGATGAAAATTGAGGTGACGTCATCATGACGTCATCATGACGTCATCATACGATTTTATAGTAATTTTTAAGTTTTTTAACCTTAAAGTTTCTTAAACCCATATCTCATCACCAGAACATGCTAAATTCAAAATTCTTTTTGTAATAGCTTTGTTAGCTTCTATATTCTTTCACATAAATGAGAAAATGTGTGACGTCATCATGACGACATCAAAAATATATTAAAAAAAAAACACATATAAGGGTAGGTCCAATCGTCATAAAAATTGGTGGGTATGTAGATAGTGTGCCACAAGCATGCGGCAGCCGAAGTGACGTCATGATGACGTCATCGGCAAATTTTCTATGATTTTTTTTATTTTGTAAATTTTATGTTCCTCCCAACAACAACATCCTAACCCCTCCGTCTTTAACTAACAAACACCTTTTACTATTATAAGCATATTACACATCCAAAATAACAAAACAACCCCGAAACAGCCCTGTGTTTGTCATAACGTGACAAACACATAGCATGTCTAGTTTTTTTTTTTTTTCTTTTTCAGCCAACTGCCCATAGCATTTGTACACGTTTTCTTTCTTACCGGCACTTTGGCTACTTTTATGCTGCCGATTGACTTCAAACTTGGCAGACACTTAGACTAACTGCTCAGAATGTATGCCGAACATTTACGTCATGATGACGTCATCACGTGATTTTTTATGAATTTTTGAAATTTGAAAATCGTAATATTCTTTTCAATATATCTAGCGAACAAAACAAGATATTTTCAAAATTCTTTTTGTTATAGCTTTGGTATGTCTCAAAGATATGCACTAAAAGAAAAAAAAATGTGTGATGTCATGATGACGTCATCAAAAATGTGCTTTTTTAAAACACATATAAGGATAGGTCCGATCGTCATGAAAAGTGGTGGGTAGGTAGATACTGTCACTAGCATGCAAAATCTGAAATGAGGTCATGATGACGTCATCACGTGATTTTTTATGAATTTTTGAAATTATTAAATCGTAACATTCTTTTTAAATATATCTAGCGAACAAAACAAGATATTTTCAAAATTATTTTTGTTATAGCTTTGGTATGTCTCAAAGATATGCACTAAAAGAAAAAAAAATCTGTGATGTCATGATGACGTCATCAAAAATGAAAAGTGGTGGGTAGGTAGATACTGTCACTAGCATGCAAAATCTGAAATGATGTCATGATGACGTCATCGGGAATTTTTTTATGATTTTTTTCATTTTTGAAATTTCATTTTAATCACAAAATTTTACACAAAAAAAACCAAACAGCCCTGTGTTTGTCCACAAACACTGTACCAGAGGTCTAGTTTTTTCTTTTTTTTGTTCTTCTTTTTCAGCCAAAATGCCCATAGCATTTGTACACGTTTTCTTTCTTACTGGCACTTTGGCTACTTTTATGGTGCCGATTGGCTTTAAACTTGGCAGACACTTAGACTAACTGCTCAGAATGTATGCCGAACATTTACGTCATAATGACGTCATCACGTGATTTTTTATGAATTTTTGAAATTTCAAAATCGTAAAATTCTTTTCAATATATCTAGCGAACAAAACAAGATATTTTCAAAATTCTTTTTGTTATAGCTTTGGTATGTCTCAAAGATATGCCCTAAAAGGGAGAAAATGTGTGACGTCATGATGACATCATCAAAAATGTGCTTTTTTAAAACACATATAAGGATAGGTCCAATCGTCATGAAAATTGGTGGGTAGGTAGATACTGGCACTAGAATGCAAAATCCAAAGTGACGTCATGATGACGTCATCACGTGATTTGTTATGAATTTTTGAAATTTTGAAAATCGTAACATTCTTTTAAATATATCTGGCGAACAAAACAAGATATTTTCAAAATTCTTTTTGTTATAGCTTTTGTAGGTCTCAAAGATATGCCCTAAAAAGGAAAAAAATGTGTGACGTCATGATGACATCATCAAAAATGTGCTTTTTAAAAACACATATAAGGATAGGTCCGATCGTCATGCAAATTGGTGGGTAGGTAGATACTGTCACTAGCATGCAAAATCTGAAATGATGTCATGATGACGTAATCAGCAATTTTTTTAATGATTTTTGAAATTTTTGTAATTTCATTTTAATCACAAAATTTTACACAAAAAAACAAAACAGCCCTGTGTTTGTCCACAAACACTGTACCAGATGTCTAGTTTTCTTTTTTTTTTCTTTTTCTCTTTCAGACTATTGCCCATAGCATTTGTACACGTTTTCCTTTTTACCGGCACTTTGGCTACTTGTATGCAGCCGATTGTCTTTAAACTTAGCAAACACTTAAAGCAACTGCTCAGAATGTGTGCCGAACTTTTACGTCATGATGACGTCATCACGTGATTTTTTATGAATTTTTGAATTTTGAAAATCGTAACATTTGTTTCAATATATCTAGCGAACAAAACAAGATATTTTCAAAATTCTTTTTGTGATAGCTTTGGTATGTCTCAAAGATATGCCCTAAAAGGCGAAAATTGTGTGACGTCATGATGACGTCATCAAAAATGTTTTTTTTTTAACGCATGTAAGGGTCAATCCGATTACAAAAATATATATATTGAATTTTCCTCTCCCTAATTCCAAAATGTCATGATCGTGGCTCACTCAAGTAAGAAATAACAGCCATTTCAAAATTTAGACCAAATTCAATATAACACAAAGGAATTCTGGGAAGGGCAGATAACCATGGCTCAAATGTACATGCTGTTTATAAAAAGGGTTGATTTGTAGTCTTTTTTCAAGTCGCTAGACTATTGCCCATAGCATTTGTAAACGTTTCCTTTCTTGCCGGCCACTTTGGCTACTTTTAAACTTGACAGACACTTACCCCAACTGCTCACAATGTGTGCCGAATTTTACGTCATGATGACGTCATCACATGTCACGTGACGTCATCTTAAAGGGGCATTTTTCGAAGCCATATATCTACAAAAGTACAAGTCCGATTAAGTTGGAACGTGATATCTAGGTAGCCCAGTAGGTTTATAAATAAAAATTGACATGACGTTATGATGACGTCATCACATGTCACGTGACGTCATCTTAAAGGGGCAGTTTTTGAAGCCATTTATCTACAAAAGTACAAATTCGATTAAGTTGAAAAAAAATATCCAGGTAGCCCAGTAGGTTTATAAATAAAAATTGACATGACGTTATGATGACGTCATCACATGTCACGTGACGTCATCTTAAAGGGGCAGTTTTTGAAGGTCCATATCTACAGAAGTACAAGTCCAATTAAGTTATAAAGTAATATCTAGGTAGCCCAGTAGGTTTATAGATGAAAATTGACTTGACATTATGATGACGTCATCACATGTCACGTGACGTCATCTTAAAGGGGCAGTTTTTAAAGCCATATATAAACAAAAGTACAAGTCCGATTAAGTTGAAAAGTAATATCTAGTTTCTTTTTTTTTTTCTTTTTCAGCCAAATGCCCATAGCATTTGTACACGTTTTCTTTCTTACCGGCACTTTGGCTACTTTTATGCTGCCGATTGGCTTTAAACTTGGCAGACACTTGGACTAACTGCTCAGAATGTATGCCGAACATTTACGTCATGATGACGTCATCACGTGATTTTTTATGAATTTTTGAAATTTCAAAATCGTAAAATTCTTTTCAATATATCTAGCGAACAAAACAAGATATTTTCGAAATTCTTTTTGTTATAGCTTTGGTATGTCTCAAAGATATGCCCTAAAAAGCGAACATTGTGTGACGTCATGATGACGTCATCAAAAATGTTTTTTTTTTTTTACGCATGTAAGGGTCAATCCGATTACAAAAATGTATATATTGAATTTTCCTCTCCCTAATTCCAAAATTTCATGATCGTGGCTCACTCAAGTAAGAAATAACAGCCATTTCAAAATTTAGACCAAATTCAATATAACACAAAGGAATTCTGGGAAGGGCAGATAACCATGGCTTAAATGTGCATGCTGTTTATAAAAAGGTTGATTTGTAGTCTTTGTTCAAGTCGCTGAATTTTAAAATTGTGTAAATCGTAACATTCTTTTCAATATATCTAGCGAACAAAACAAGAAATTTTCTAAATTCTTTTTGTTATAGCTTTGGTATGTCTCAAAGATATGCCCTAAAAAGCGAAAATTGTGTGACGTCATGATGACGTCATGAAAAAATTCTTTTTTTCAAGTCGCTAGAATATTGCCCATAGCATTTGTAAACGTTTTCTTTCTTACCGGCCACTTTGGCTACTTTTAAACTTGACAGACACTTACCCCAACTGCTCACAATGTGTGCCGAACTTTTACGTCATAATGACGTCATCACATGTCACGTGACGTCATCTTAAAGGGGCATTTTTCTAAGCCATATATCTACAAAAGTACAAGTTCGATTAAGTTAAAATGTAATATCTAGGTATTCCAGTAGTTTTATAAATGAAAATTGACATGACGTTATGATGACGTCATCACATGTGACGTCATCTTAAAGGGGCAGTTTTTGAAGGCGCATATCTACAGAAGTACATGTCCGATTAAGTTTAAAAGTAATATCTAGGTAGCCCAGTAGGTTTATAGATGAAAATTGACATGACATGATGATGACGTCATCACATGTCACGTGACGTCATCTTAAAGGGGCAGTTTTTGAAGCCATATAATATAAACAAAAGTACAAGTCCGATTAAGTTGAAAAGTTATATCTAGGTAGGTCAGCAAGTTTATAGATGAAAATTTATGTGACGTTATGATGACGTCATCACATGTTACTACTACAAACAACTTTAATTAATTTCAAAATTAACATAGAAAACTGGCAGCAGCGCGATTGTTTGACAAACTTAAATTATTGTATTCACATTTCACATCCAAACTAAAAAAACAAAAACGAAACAGCCCTGTGTTTGTCCACAAACACCAACCTCATGCCTCTAGTTTTTTTTTGCTTCCTTTTCAGACTTTTTCCCATAGCATTTGTACACGTTTTCTTTCTTACTGGCACTTTGGCTACTTTGGTGCACCCGATTGCCTTTAAACTTGGCAGACACTTAGACAAACTGCTCAGAATGTGTCCCGAACTTTTTGGTCATGATGACGTCATCACGTGATTTTTTATGAATTTTTGAATTTTGAAAATCGTAACATTCTTTTCAATATATCTAGCGAACAAAATAAGATATTTTCAAAATTCTTTTTGCTATAGCTTTGGGATGTCTCAAAGATATGCCCTAAAAAGTAAAAATTGTGTGACGTCATGATGACGTCATCAAAAATGTGCTTTTTTAAAACACATATAAGGATAGGTCCGATCGTCATGAAAATTGGTGGGTAGGTAGATACTGGTACTAGGATGCAAAATCCAAAGTGACGTCATAATGACGTCATCATGTGATTTGTTATGAATTTTTGAAATTTTGAAATCGTAACATTCTTTTAAATATATCTCGCAAACAAAACAAGAGATTTTCAAAATTCTTTTTGATACAGCTTTTGGTATGTCTCAAAGATATGCCCTAAAAGGCGAAAATTGTGTGACGTCATAATGACGTCATAAATTTTTTTTTTTTAACGCATGTAAGGGTCGTTCCGATTAAAAATTTATACATTGAATTTTTCTCTACCTAATTCAACAATTTCGTGATCGTGGCTCACTCAAGTATTAAGAAATAACAGGCATCTAAAAAATTGTGACCAAATTCAATATAACACAAAGGAATTCTGGGAAGGACAGAAACCATGGCTTTCATGTGGCATGCTGTCTATAAAGAGTTGATCTCTAGTCTTTTTTTCAAGTCGTTAGACAAGTCGTAGGCAGATACTTACACCAACTGCTCAGAATGTGCGCCGAACTTTTAGGTCATGATGACGTCATCACATGTCACGTGACGTCATCTTAAAGGGGCATTTTTGGAAACAATATATCTACAAAAGTACAAGTTACATTAAGTTAAAACGTGGTATTTAGTTATGCCAGCATGTGTTAGATGAAAATGTATGTGACGTCATGGTGACGTCATGATGACGTCATCGGCTAATTTTCTATGATTTTTTTCATTTTTGAAATTTCATTTAAATCACATAATTTTACACAAAAAAACAAAACAGCCCTGTGTTTGTCCACAAACACTGCACCAGATATCTAGTTTTCTTTTTTTTTTTTTTTTGGCTGTTTTGGAAACTTTTCCAAAACAGCCCTTGTTTTCGTTAAGATTTTTTTTTTTTTCTTTTTTTTTTTTTTGGCTGTTTCGGAAACTTTTCCGAAACAGCCCTTGTTTTCGTTAAGATTTTTTTTTTTTTCTTTTTTTTTTTTTTTTTTTCTTTTTTTTTTTTTTTTTTTTCTTTTTCAGACTTTTCCCCATAGCATTTGTACACGTTTTCTTTCTAACCGGCACTTTGGCCACTTTTGAGCAACCGATTGCCTTTAAACTTAACAGACACTTAGACCAACTGCTCAGAATGTCTGCCGCACTTTTACGTAATGATGACGTCATCACGTGATTTTTTATGAATTTTTGAAATTTGAAAATGGTAACATTCTTTTCAATATATCTAACGAAAAAAACAAGATATTTTCATAATTCTTTTTGATATAGCTTTGGTATGTCTCAAAGATATGCCCTAAAAAGCGAAAATTGTGTGACGTCATGATGACGTCATCAAAAATGTTTTTTTTTTTTAACGCATGTAAGGGTCAATCCGATTACAAAAATGTATACATTGAATTTTGCTGTACGTAATTCCAAAATTTCATGATCGTGGCTCACTCAAGTAAGAAATAACAGCCATTTCAAAATTTGGACCAAATTCAATATAACACAAAGGAATTCTGGGAAGGGCAGATAACCATGGCTTAAATGTGCTTGCTGTTTATAAAAGGGGTTGATTCCTAGTCTTTTTTCAAGTCGCTGAATTTTTGAAGTTTTAAAATCGTAACATTCTTTTCAATATATCTAGCAAACAAAACAAGATATTTTCAAAATTCTTTTTGTTATAGCTTTGGTATGTCTCAAAGATATGCCCTAAAAGGGAAAAAATGTGTGACGTCATGATGACGTCATCAAATTTTTTTTTTTTTAAACGCATGTAAGGGTCAATCCGATTACAAAAATGTATACATTGAATTTTCCTCTCCCTAACTCCAAAATTTCATGATCGTGGCTCACTCAAGTAAGAAATAACAGCCATTTGAAAATTTAGACCAAATTCAATATAACACAAAGGAATTCTGGGAAGGGCAGATAACCATGGCTTAAATGTGCATGCTGTTTATAAAAAGGTTGATTTGTAGTCTTTGTTCAAGTCGCTGAATTTTAAAATTGTGTAAATCGTAACATTCTTTTCAATATATCTAGCGAACTAAACAAGAAATTTTCAAAATTCTTTTTGTTATAGCTTTGGTATGTCTCAAAGATATGCCCTAAAAAGCGAAAATTGTGTGACGTCATGATGACGTCATCAAAAAGTCGCTAGAATATTGCCCATAGCATTTGTAAACGTTTTCTTTCTTATCGGCCACTTTGGCTAATTTTAAACTTGGCAGACACTTACCCCAACTGCTCACAATGTGTGCCGAACTTTTACGTCATAATGACGTCATCACATGTCACGTGACGTCATCTTAAAGGGGCATTTTTCAAAGTCATATATCTACAAAAGTACAAGTTCGATTCAGTTAAAATGTAATATCTAGGTATCCCAGTAGTTTTATAAATGAAAATTGACATGACGTTATGATGACGTCATCACTTATGACGTCATCTTAAAGGGGCAGTTTTTGAAGGCGCATATCTACAGAAGTACAAGTCCGATTAAGTTTAAAAGTAATATCTAGGTAGCCCAGTAGGTTTATAGATGAAAATTGACATGACATGATGATGACGTCATCACATGTCACGTGACGTCATCTTAAAGGGGCAGTTTCTGAAGCCATATATAAACAAAAGTACAAGTCCGATTAAGTTGAAAAGTAATATCTAGGTAGCCCAGTAGGTTTATACTTGAAAATTGACATGACATTATCATGATGTCATCACATGTTACGTGACGTCATCTTAAAGGGGCAGTTTTTAAAGCCACATATAAACAAAAGTACAAGTTCGATTAAGTTGAAATGTAATATCCAGGCAGGTCTGCAGGTTCATAGATGAAAATTGACATGACATTATGACTTCATCACATGTCACGTGACGTCATCTTAAAGGGGCAGTTTTTGAAGCCATATATATACAAAAGTACAAGTCCGATTAAGTTGAAAAGTTATATCTAGGTAGGTCAGCAAGTTTATAGATGAAAATTTATGTGACTTTATGATGACGTCATCACATGTCATTACTACAAACAACTCTAATTAATTTCAAAATTAACAAAGAAAACTGGCAGCAGCGGGATTGTTTGACAAACTTAAATTATTGTATTCACATTTCACATCCAAACTAAAAAAACAAAAACGAAACAGCCCTGTGTTTGTCCACAAACACCAACCTCATGCCTCTAGTTTTTTTTTGCTTCCTTTTCAGACTTTTTGCCCATAGCATTTGTGCACGTTTTCTTTCTTACCGGCACTTTGGCTACTTTGGTACACCCGATTGCCTTTAAACTTGGCAGACACTTAGACCAACTGCTCAGAATGTGTCCCGAACTTTTTGGTCATGATGACGTCATCACGTGATTTTTTATGAATTTTTGAATTTTGAAAATCGTAACATTCTTTTCAATATATCTAGCGAACAAAACAAGATATTTTTAAAATTCATTTTGCTATAGCTTTGGTATGTCTCAAAGATATGCCCTAAAAAGTAAAAATTGTGTGACGTCATGATGACGTCATCAAAAATGTGCTTTTTTAAAACACATATAAGGATAGGTCCGATCGTCATGAAAATTGGTGGGTAGGTAGATACTGGCACTAGGATGCAAAATCCAAAATGACGTCATGATGACGTCATCACGTGATTTGTTATGAATTTTTGAAATTTTGAAAATCGTAACATTCTTTTAAATATATCTGGCAAACAAAACAAGATATTTTCAAAATTCTTTTTGTTATAGCTTTGGTAGGTCTCAAAGATATGCCCTAAAAAGGAAAAAAATGTGTGACGTCATGATGACATCATCAAAAATGTACTTTTTAAAAACACATATAAGGATAGGTCCGATCGTCATGAAAATTGGTGGGTAGGTAGATACTGGCACTAGGATGCAAAATCCAAAGTGACGTCATGATGACGTCATCACGTGATTTGTTATGAATTTTTGAAATTTTGAAATCGTAACATTCTTTTAAATATATCTCGCAAACAAAACAAGAGATTTTCAAAAATGTGTGACGTCATGATGACATCATCAAAAATGTACTTTTTAAAAACACATATAAGGATAGGTCCGATCGTCATGAAAATTGGTGGGTAGGTAGATACTGGCACTAGGATGCAAAATCCAAAGTGACGTCATGATGACGTCATCACGTGATTTGTTATGAATTTTTGAAATTTTGAAATCGTAACATTCTTTTAAATATATCTCGCAAACAAAACAAGAGATTTTCAAAATTCTTTTTGATACAGCTTTTGGTATGTCTCAAAGATATGCCCTAAAAGGCGAAAATTGTGTAACGTCATAATGACGTCATCAATTTTTTTTTTCAACGCATGTAAGGGTCGGTCTGATTAAAAAAATGTATACATTGAATTTTTCTCTACCTAATTCAACAATTTCGTGATCGTGGCTCACTCAAGTATTAAGAAATAACAGGCATCTGAAAATTGTGACCAAATTCAATATAACACAAAGGAATTCTGGGAAGGACAGAAACCATGGCTTTCATGTGGCATGCTGTCTATAAAGAGTTAATCTCTAGTCTTTTTTCAAGTCGTTAGACAAGTCGTAGGCAGACACTTACACCAACTGCTCAGAATGTGCGCCGAACTTTTACGTCATGATGACGTCATCACATGTCACGTGACGTCATCTTAAAGGGGCATTTTTGGAAACCATATATCTACAAAAGTACAAGTCACATTAAGTTAAAACGTGGTATTTAGTTATGCCAGCATGTGTTAGATGAAAATGTATGTGACGTCATGATGACGTCATCGGCTAATTTTCTATGATTTTTTCATTTTTGAAATTTCATTTAAATCACATAATTTTACACACAAAAACAAAACAGCCCTGTGTTTGTCCACAAACACTGCACCAGATGTCTAGTTTTTTTTTTTTTTCCTTTTCAGACTTTTTCCGATAGCATTTGTACACGTTTTCTTTCTTACCGGCACTTTGGCTACTTTGGTGCACCCGATTGCCTTTAAACTTGGCAGACACTTAGACAAACTGCTCAGAATGTGTCCCGAACTTTTTCGTCATGATGACGTCATCACGTGATTTTTTATGAATTTTTGAAATTTCAAAATCGTAAAATTCTTTTCAATATATCTAGCGAACAAAACAAGATATTTTCAAAATTCTTTTTGTTATAGCTTTGGTATGTCTCAAAGATATGCCCTAAAAGGGAGAAAATGTGTGACGTCATGATGACATCATCAAAAATGTGCTTTTTTAAAACACATATAAGGATAGGTCCGATCGTCATGAAAATTGGTGGGTAGGTAGATACTGGCACTAGGATGCAAAATCCAAAGTGACGTCATGATGACGTCATCACGTGATTTTTTATGAATTTTTGAAATTTTGAAAATCGTAACATTCTTTTCAATATATCTGGCAAACAAAACAAGATATTTTCAAAATTCTTTTTGTTATAGCTTTGGTAGGTCTCAAAGATATGCCCTAAAAAGGAAAAAAATGTGTGACGTCATGATGACATCATCAAAAATGTGCTTTTTTAAAACACATATAAGGATAGGTCCGATCGTCATGAAAATTGGTGGGTAGGTAGATACTGGCACCAGCATGCAAAATCCAAAGTGACGTCATGATGACGTCATCACGTGATTTGTTATGAATTTTTGAAATTTGAAATCGTAACATTCTTTTAAATATATCTCGCAAACAAAACAAGATATTTTCAAAATTCTTTTTGATGCAGCTTTTGGTATGTCTCAAAGATATGCCCTAAAAGGCGAAAATTGTGTGGCGTCATAATGACGTCATCAATTTTTTTTTTTAACGCATGTAAGGGTCGGTCCGATTAAAAATTTATACATTGAATTTTTCTCTACCTAATTCAACAATTTCGTGATCGTGACTCACTCAAGTATTAAGAAATAGCAGGCATCTAAAAAATTGTGACCAAATTCAATATAACACAAAGGAATTCTGGGAAGGACAGAAACCATGGCTTTCATGTGGCATGCTGTCTATAAAGAGTTGATCTCTAGTCCTTTTTTCAAGTCGTTAGACAAGTTGTAGGCAGATACTTACACCAACTGCTCAGAATGTGCGCCGAACTTTTAGGTCATGATGACGTCATCACATGTCACGTGACGTCATCTTAAAGGGGCATTTTTGGAAACCATATATCTACAAAAGTACAAGTCAGATTAAGTTAAAACGTGGTATTTAGTTATGCCAGCATGTGTTAGATGAAAATGTATGTGACGTCACGATGACGTCATCGGCTAATTTTCTATAATTTTTTTCATTTTTGAAATTTCATTTAAATCACATAATTTTACACAAAAAAACAAAACAGCCCTGTGTTTGTCCACAAACACTGCACCAGATGTCTAGTTTTTTTTTTTTTTTGTGCTTCCTTTTCAGACTTTTTCCCCATAGCATTTGTGCACGTTTTCTTTCTTACCGGCACTTTGGCTACTTTGGTGCACCCGATTGACTTTAAACTTGGCAGATACTTAGACAAACTGCTCAGAATGTGTCCCGAACTTTTTGGTCATGATGACGTCATCACGTGATTTTTTATGAATTTTTGAAATTTTGAAATCGTAAAATTCTTTTAAATATATCTGCCGAACAAAACAAGGTATTTTCAAAATTCTTTTTGTTATAGCTTTGGTAGGTCTCAAAGATATGCCAAAAAAAAAAAAAAATGTGTGACGTCATGATGACATCATCAAAAATGTGCTTTTTTAAAACACATATAAGGATAGGTCCGATCGTCATGACAATTGGTGGGTAGGTAGATACTGGCACTAGGATGCAAAATCCAAAGTGACGTCATGATGACGTCATCACGTGATTTGTTATGAATTTTTGAAATTTTGAAAATCGTAACATTCTTTTAAATATATCTGGCAAACAAAACAAGATATTTTCAAAATTCTTCTTGTTATAGCTTTGGTAGGTCTCAAAGATATGCCCTAAAAAGGAAAAAAATGTGTGACGTCATGATGACATCATTAAAAATGTGCTTTTTTAAAACACATATAAGGATAGGTCCGATCGTCATGAAAATTGGTGGGTAGGTAGATACTGGCACTAGGATGCAAAATCCAAAGTGACGTCATGATGACGTCATCACGTGATTTTTTATGAATTTTTGAAATTTTGAAAATCGTAACATTCTTTTAAATATATCTGGCAAACAAAACAAGATATTTTCAAAATTCTTTTTGTTATAGCTTTGGTAGGTCTCAAAGATATGCCCTAAATAGGAAAAAAATGTGTGACGTCATGATGACATCATTAAAAATGTGCTTTTTTTAAAACACATATAAGGATAGGTCCGATCGTCATGAAAATTGGTGGGTAGGTAGATACTGTCACTAGCATGCAAAATCTGAAATGATGTCATGATGACGTAATCAGCAATTTTTTTTATGATTTTTGAAATTTTTGAAATTTCATTTTAATCACAAAATTTTACACAAAAAAACAAAACAGCCCTGTGTTTGTCCACAAACACTGTACCAGATGTCTAGTTTTTTTTTTTTTTTTTTTTTTTTTTTTTTTTTTTTTTGTGCTTCCTTTTCAGACTTTTTCCCCATAGCATTTGTGCACGTTTTCTTTCTTACCGGCACTTTGGCTACTTTGGTGCACCCGATTGACTTTAAACTTGGCAGACACTTAGACAAACTGCTCAGAATGTGTCCCGAACTTTTTGGTCATGATGACGTCATCACGTGATTTTTTATGAATTTTTGAAATTTTGAAATCGTAAAATTCTTTTAAATATATCTGCCGAACAAAACAAGGTATTTTCAAAATTATTTTTGTTATAGCTTTGGTAGGTCTCAAAGATATGCCCAAAAAAAAAAAAAATGTGTGACGTCATGATGACATCATCAAAAATGTGCTTTTTTAAAACACATATAAGGATAGGTCCGATCGTCATGACAATTGGTGGGTAGGTAGATACTGGCACTAGGATGCAAAATCCAAATTGACGTCATGATGACGTCATCACGTGATTTGTTATGAATTTTTGAAATTTTGAAAATCGTAACATTCTTTTAAATATATCTGGCAAACGAAACAAGATATTTTCAAAATTCTTTTTGTTATAGCTTTGGTAGGTCTCAAAGATATGCCCTAAAAAGGAAAAAAATGTGTGACGTCATGATGACATCATCAAAAATGTGCTTTTTTAAAACACATATAAGGATAGGTCCGATCGTCATGAAAATTGGTGGGTAGGTAGATACTGGCACTAGCATGCAAAATCCAAAGTGACGTCATGATGACGTCATCACGTGATTTGTTATGAATTTTTGAAATGTTGAAATCGTAACATTCTTTTAAATATATCTCGCAAACAAAACAAGATATTTTCAAAATTCTTTTTGATACAGCTTTTGGTATGTCTCAAAGATATGCCCTAAAAGGCGAAAATTGTGTGACGTCATAATGACGTCATCAATTTTTTTTTTTTTACGCATGTAAGGGTCGGTCCGATTAAAAAAATTTATACATTGAATTTTTTTCTACCTAATTCAACAATTTTCGTGATCGTGGCTCACTCAAGTATTAAGAAATAACAGGCATCTGAAAATTGTGACCAAATTCAATATAACACAAAGGAATTCTGGGAAGGACAGAAACCATGGCTTTCATGTGGCATGCTGTCTATAAAGAGTTGATCTCTAGTCTTTTTTTCAAGTCGTTAGACAAGTCGTAGGCAGACACTTACACCAACTGCTCAGAATGTGCGCCGAACTTTTACGTCATGATGACGTCATCACATGTCATGTGACGTCATCTTAAAGGTGCATTTTTTGAAGCCATATATCTACAAAAGTACAAGTCAGATTAAGTTAAAACGTGGTATTTAGTTATGCCAGCATGTGTTAGATGAAAATTTATGTGACGTCACGATGACGTCATCGGCTAATTTTCTATAATTTTTTTCATTTTTGAAATTTCATTTAAATCACATAATTTTACACAAAAAAACAAAACAGCCCTGTGTTTGTCCACAAACACTGCACCAGATGTCTAGTTGGTTTTGAGTTACCTGCATTGAATAAACTTTATGAAGCAAGTGATCTAAAGAAATCTAAGTCAATTATTTTAGACGTATTCCACCCTGCGAATGATTTATTTGAATTGATGAGAACAGGAAAGCGGTATAGATCAATCAGAGCTGATTCGAATAGAACTTTGAACTGTTTTTATCCAAGTGCAGTACGTTTATTGAATGATCAAGTGTAATTGACAGTATAATTGTAATTGTAATTGTAATTTTAATCTTAATATTATTTTTACCTTATTGTAATTTTATCTTATCGTAATTCTAATTTTTTAATTAACGTCAAATCATATGTTGTTCTTAACCGTTGCTTGTTTATTATTATCTATTTATTATTTTATTAATTGTTTACATAGACTCATTTTTAATGCTCGCAAGACCATACTAAATTTCAATGTATGATATACATATGACAATAAAAAAAATATTCTGAATCTTCAAACTGGGAAGGCTTTCAGACAATCCCTATCATTGATTGATTATCTGCATTAAAATATCTCACACAGAGATTCTGCCACGATAGGATAACTATACTACTATCATCCTGTGCGTGAATTTTTTTTTTGTAAACCTATCATGACAGAGCCGGAGTATACAATTCCAGTGATGGATGACTCCTACTGAGCACCCGTCTCTGATTCAAATTGATAGCAAGCACCAGAATAGCAATTTTCCGCCCTGTCTGGCCACTGTTTGCTCAAGTCTGCACTGCTAAAGTCTATCCCCTCTTTTGAACGGGCTCCTTCATGCTAAAAAATGGCCATTACGGCAACTCCTCAGAACAAGAAGGCACTAGAGAGTGGGCAAGGGAATGCTCAATCTTATTTCCATTTGACAACTCCCATCTATCATTTTCTTTTTCCTCGCTTTCCCTAGATATCTCTGTGTCAACATCCACCTGGTATGCTCGCTAAAGGGAGGAAGGTAGGAATGGGGTGGGTGGGGGGGAGGGAGAACTGCAGCACCCCAATCTCTTTCAATAGGGCTGCTGGAATATACTACAGTTAAACTATTCTACAATGCATATCATGGAAACCACTGAAAATGTTTGGTATAGCGGTCCATTCGGTATAGGGCATAATATAATGTATTGAATACAACCATTCGGAAGCCAAAGAGGATATTCATTATAGCTGAATTCTACTCTGTCTGTGTATATTGGTTTTTGGGTGTTTTTTTATGACAAAATTATTTTGGAAATTCAAATTTCATACAAATATCCACTAGAACAATGAGTCAGTTGAAAGGAAACTACTACAACAAAATTATTTTACAGTATCAGTGCCTATAGCGAAATGATGACTCTTTATGAAAATGTTCAGTACTGCAAATGTAATACTTTTGAACAGTGCCAACCCCCCCCCCCCCCCAGTTCCTGAACCCCACCCCCTCAAATTATTTTCAGATGGAAATATTTTTCAGGTTGACTTTGTTGAAATAACTAAAAAAAAAAAAAAAAATCACAATCACAATCATCCCAAAGCTCTAGACACTGATTTACAGCTCTTGTGAAATGTGAAATGTGAAATGTGAAATCAGATATCCAAGGATGTTTCATTTATGTAAGAACCAGCATGTACCTCCATTCCAATAGCATGATATGACCTTCGTTAATCAAATTACATTGGTGAAACCACAAGGCATACAGTTAATTGTAAAATCTCACAACTGCACAGCCGGCAGGGCAATTCCTAAATGGCCTTAATTTCCATTAAACTGGTGTGTGATTACTCTAATGCACTGTATTTGCCAGTTGGCTAATTGAGAGAGAGGTGGTCCCAGCTTGCGGCCAGCATCAAGCTGGTGCCTCCCAAGGCTCACGTTAGCAGCACTAGTCATGAACGACAATACCGGGCTCACGTTTACTGCACTAGAAATATTAAAATGCCAGTGGAAAATCTAGATAACACAGCTTAAGCCATGTACTCAAACTTGAGTCTGACTCAATTCACTTTGTTTTCAAATGTGACTTGAGTGAAGTTGAGTCAACCTGGAGAAGATTAACCAAAGACTTGATCTGCCTTTGATGAGATAAATTAATTCATTTGACTAGGAATAAGAAGTCTAATTGAAATCTAGATATCATTTATGACATTGACACGTACATGTACATGTAGATGAAGTTATTTCAGATACATTAAACCTAACAGTCCTGAATCCTCCAATTTCAATATACCATTTTTCACAACACTAAGGGAGTCTGGGTTAAGCAGGGTTAAATCAGCCAACCCTGAATTATTTTGCTAAAATAACACTTTTTACCAAAAAAGGAAAGAAAAAGATTGAAATCAGTGATTTAAAAAACAAAACATTTCATTTAAATTGTGATTTAAATCCTTTGATTTAAATCAATGTGATTTAAATCAGCCAACCCTGGGGTTAAGGTACATAAAACAAAATACAAAATCAACTTTTCACTTAATTATTAGGAGCAAAAGACTGAGTCAGAGAACATGTTTAATAGGAAACATAACACCGTCATCTTGACTTGGGCAAATTTTACATGAGACTTGTCTTGAGAAAAAAAATGACTAGGCTGCAACTCAGAGGGAAAATTATATTGGGTCCTAACTTGGAGAGAAAATATCAGATCCTCTGCTCAACTTCATACAGTAAGCACATGGTGGAAGGGTATGGGGCAAGGGGGGGGGGGGGGGGGGGGGGGGGGGGAGGAGTTTTCATATATTAAAAATGGAGATGCTTGCAATATACATTGTAACCGGCTATACAAAAAGGGGTATTATGTCGCACTGTGAAAACACACACAGGGCTGTTCAATGCATGGTTCAATGTGAAGGGGCAACAAATCTTTACATACATGTAAGTGATTTTTTGTTTTTGGTTTGTTGGCTTCTATAATATCTATATTTTCATAATTTATTTTCAGAAACAATAATATTGATGAATAAAGATCAAAAAATAAATGTTGACAAAAATAACTTCTCTTATCAATACATTTCTTTGCACTTTTTGTGTTTTAAAGGCCTATATCTCTGAACACACTTTCGTTAAATTGGAAAATAGGAGTATACAAATGTTAAGATATCTCGAGAACACAAAATGCCACATGGGTCAAACCTACACCAAATTATAGCTTAGGATGTGACAAATTCAACTATGTATATAACTCAATTTTTTTCAAATTTTGCGACATAATACCCCTTTTTGCAGATAGAGCCGGTCACAATTGGTGAAAATTTCAGAGTACTCATTACAGGCTCTCAAAGAATACGATGGATCGGAAAAGTTGTTCAAATTTTACGGGCACTTTGCCACATGAACAACCAAGCGCACACGGGCACACGGGCACATTGAGATGTAGTGTGCATCACTCCCCTCTATTTATTATTTTAGTTGTAAAATGCTACAAAACCGAAACTCAGAAATTTCAGATGACCAAACACTGTGTCAACAATTCCGCCTCTCTTTCCACACACACTATGCCTATGGGGCACTTCCAAGTTTCTGCCAGAGATGCTGAAGACCACAGGAAGAATAGTCAAATAACAGATCCGATGCAGACTGACTGTATATCAAATATTAATCCACCAGCCAGGGCACTGTTGACATTTTCTCATTTCAGTCCTCATGGAAAACATAGATGCGTGCTCGGGCCCTTCCCGCCTTTTATGAGTGCCCCATTGATATCCTCGGGCCTCGCTGCTGTTCATTCTTAATATCACAGTCACGCTCGGTTGAGACAAACTCAAACAGTCACAAAAAAAATCAATTCCGTATTAATCATCAACAAAGATCCAATCGTGTGTTGTCTCGGCACAGCGTGTTTTTTTTTTTTTGACACACGCTGTCCATTTGCACGTCACTGACGTCAGCTCCTTTCCCACTACCGCCTTTACCCCAGCAAAATTTATAGTATTTTGCTGCTTCTTTTCTCAGCATTTGGTAGCGGAAATCACTTTTTTACCCCCTGCCAAACAGTGTTTGCCGTGCGGATAAACGGATTGATTAAGAGGGGATGGGAAACGGCACGCAGCCGAGACCTTAATAGTTATTACGTGTGCTGGGTGTGTTTACTGTGCAGTGTAAACCAATTTAGACCTTCAAATACGACGGGGCATGGGAATACGCCAGGGAGACATTGGGAATCCGACTGATACCCACACTTACACGTTTCTGGTAATGATGCGGGCGATTAGTCTTTGCTGAATGTTTGATTAATGGAAGATGAAATGGATGACACCCTTTGAGAAGTCTGACAGACCCAGGAACTTGAAAAGTCACGCTGCATTTCACCAAAGATAAAAAACTACGGTTTGATATTGTTTCCAATATACAGAAGCAAATGGGGCATAAAGGAACAACAGAAATCCATCAAGAGGAGTGCTAAAAATACCAACAATGCCCAAAGTCATAAAAAAACGGTGACTTATCTTCAATCAATTTGTGTGTGTGTGAAATGTCTCATTGGATAGCGCGTAACTTATCTATATGCTAACAAATTAGCAATTCAATTTGAAAATTTAATTGTTAGGGTGCCACGCCCAAAAAGCACAGACACAGCATCTTTAATTAACCCAACTTAAACTCAATCTGAACCGGCACCATGCCTCCCAACCCCAAACCATACCCATACCCATACGCAACCCCAACCCTAAGACTGACGCCCACCCCAATCCATCCCCAATCTGAAACCAAGCCACATAAACCAACCTCTAAGCCAACCCCAACACCCATTCACAACCCCAAACCCAGCCTTAATTTAAACCCTTTCCAGAACCTTTACAATGCACTCCAATCCCAAAGCTATCCTTACCCTTATCCAAACTCAAACCCATAACCATCCCCAACCCAAACCCTTCCCTTACTATCTGCCATCTTGAATCTCCACCTTGAATTACTTCAAACACGCCTCTCATCCAAAGAGTGCATAAGAAAATGTTCAGTCCACAACATACAGTCCACCTCCCCCCCCCCCCCCCCCACCCACCATGAACCATCATCTCTGCCACTTCTCAATTTCCCCTCATACTTGCCCTTCGATAAAGCCTCTAGAGACCTCGTTGCGGGCAAACTTGACAAAAAATAAGTCAACCAATAGTGCAGATTTAACCTCCGTGAAATATCAGTACAATAATCCAGGTTCCTGTTAACAGAAGCGGCAGACACCTTATGCGTAAACGAGTCAAATTAAACGTGTAACTGTCTAACCAAACCCATGGGATTGACTACTTCTTCACAACAGATTTGATACTTAATCTATTCGATTTGCTCTCACTTTCCAGATCTGCCCTCCAGGCAACACATTGGATTATCAAGGCTCGCCTTTTTCAACAAAACTGTTCATCCAAAATTCATGGGCGTTCAGGCTGTTGACTGGTGAAGTAATGCATAAATGCCATAACTCAACACCTCGCACTCTTGTCAAGATTTAGGAGTAGATTATTTCGTTTTTGCTGTACTTTACTGTCTGGTCGTCAAAGTCAGTGATAAACATTAAAATTCTTCTGTTAGTATTATCACTCATGCACTGAATTTTCATTACGATGATTATTTATAGTATTGAAACTAAGGATTCCTCAAAAGTGCATATCAAACTGTAGCTTGCAAGTCTGAAGAAACCTGTGAAGAGAAGACGAAGAAATCTTTAGTTTTAAGGATGGGAGCAAAACCGCAGAATATATTATTTTGTATTTATTTTAAAAAAATTGGGGGGGAGGGGGGACTGAAGACCCAATCCATGAAACCGGCATGACCATCCCAAAAAAATGTTATCAACCCTTTGAAGACAATACAAAGGCATTCGTAAGTAAACTCCCAACATTAAGGCTGTCTGCCTTTTTCAGCATTAATGAGCTGAGAAGAGGAATGACGTCTGCCAGAGGACTTGAAATGCTTTAGATTTGTACATGAAGTACATGCACACACACACCTCAGTAATCCTTTACGCTACCGAATTATTTAATTTTCACAAGTCAATGACCGACCGCCGTTTCTTAAATTCTTGATGAGCAAGCTTGAGGAAAAAACATCAGACTTGGAACTGTCAGGAGTGATTAAGAGAAGGGAAGTATTTAATCCTGTTTGCTTTGATATTTTACTTGCTAGAATGTTGGAATTTGTGAACAGTTTCTGTAAGGTTCGACCAGAACAAGGCTAAGATGTAATCAACAAGGTTTTCTGTAAACAAAAAACAACTACATGCAAATACATTTGTACATGAACTACACAGCAGAAGCAGAAGCTTGGCCGTCTTGAATATCATAGATACTGTTCTGTGTGTGAAAGAAATCTGCAGATGAGTCTTGTGGTTATGGAGGAGAACCTGAATAATCAAGTGTGGAGTGAGTTGGGATAGGTTGACATACTTGTAGCTGCTAAAAGTGGGCTAAATAATCTGGGTTTGGTTAGGTTAGTTATGGGTTACATGTGTCTGCTTTATTTAGGTTTGTTTTGGCATGAAGCCTTGAAGTCGGGTTTGGCTGTTGGTTGGGTTGGGTTCGGTATGGGGTGGCTCGGTATGGAGTGGCTCGGCATGGGTCGACACGGTGGCTCGGCATGGGTCGACACGGGGTGGCTTGACATGGGTCGACACGGGGTGGCTTGACATGGGTCGACACAGGGTGGCTTGACATGGGTCGACACGGTGGCTCGGCATGGGTCGACACGGTGGCTCGGCATGGGTCGACACGGGGTGGCTTGACATGGGTCGACACGGGGTGGCTTGACATGGGTCGACACGGTGGCTCGGCATGGGTCGACACGGTGGCTCGGCATGGGTCGACACGGTGGCTCGGCATGGGTCGACACGGTGGCTCGGCATGGGTCGACATGGTGGCTCGGCATGGGTCGACACGGGGTGGCTTGACATGGGTCGACACGGTGGCTCGGCATGGGTTGACACGGTGGCTCGGCATGGGTCGACACGGTGGCTCGGCATGGGTCGACACGGTGGCTCGGCATGGGTCGACACGGGGTGGCTCGGCATGGGTCGACACGGTGGCTCGGCATGGGTCGACACGGTGGCTCGGCATGGGTCGACACGGTGGCTCGGCATGGGTCGACACGGTGGCTCGGCATGGGTCGACACGGTGGCTCGGCATGGGTCGACACGGTGGCTCGGCATGGGTCGACACGGTGGCTCGACACGGTGGCTCGGCATGGGTCGACACGGTGGCTCGGCATGGGTCGACACGGTGGCTCGGCATGGGTCGACACGGTGGCTCGGCATGGGTCGACACGGTGGCTCGGCATGGGTCGACACGGTGGCTCGACACGGTGGCTCGGCATGGGTCGACACGGTGGCTCGGCATGGGTCGACACGGTGGCTCGGCATGGGTCGACATGGTGGCTCGGCATGGGTCGACACGGTGGCTCGGCATGGGTCGACACGGTGGCTCGGCATGGGTCGACACGGTGGCTCGGCATGGGTCGACACGGTGGCTTGACATGGGTCGACACGGGGTGGCTTGACATAGGTCGACACGGTGTGGCTCGGCATAGGTCGACACGGTGGCTCGGCATAGGTCGACACGGTGGCTCGGCATAGGTCGACACGGTGGCTCGGCATGGGTCGACACGGTGGCTCGGCATGGGTCGACACGGTGGCTCGGCATGGGTCGACACGGTGGCTCGGCATGGGTTGACACGGTGGCTCGGCATGGTCGACACGGTGGTTCAGCTCGGCTCGGCTTAGGGGGGAGGAACGGACTTTCGAAAGCATTTACAAATAGGCCTATTTCCAACCAAGCTGAACACATATCAACACACTACAGATGACATGCAGCAGCCCCTACACAAATTCAAAAAAAAAAAAAAGTTATTAAAAAAAATTCTAGAGAAGGGCAAGGAGTTGGCAGTTCCTCCCCTTCCCTCTCTCTGGTTACACCACTAGACTCCATTAAAGTGTGTACAGGATAGCTAGAGTTTGGACTTAACAAAGTTCAAGAAAATGGCTGGAGTGGGTTGAGTAGACTGAATTGGAAAACTAGCCTCACCTCACTGACAAGTGAGTCACTCCAACTTCTGCATTTCTGAACAAACATTCCTATTCAATCCCCGGTTTGTATACTGAAGTAAAAACAGATGCAAAGGTATTGATCTTGTTTGACCATGTACAAAAAACATGTACATGTACCTTAACCCAACTAGGTCATGTCAATGGACAGAAGCATGGAAGCCATCAATGTCAATTAACCTAGATTTGCGTATGTACAGGCAGTCATGGTTTCATCTGAGATTCAGAACTTAAATGTGAACACCTACATGTACATGTAATTTGCCTTTTCTGATCCAAGGTACTAAATGAAGGGGTTGAAACATATTGAGGAATGTCGTCGCCTAAGTTTGACTTTTGGAGATTAATATGTCAAAATAAAGAGAATTTAATGGGCTCTCTATGATACCCAAAGTTATCCTTCTACCGTATTCCCATCAGAAAATATGACCTGAAAGAAACGGCACCGTACTGCAAACGCGCAGAGAACATATTTGGAGAAAAATGGCATTGACAAAATCACGCGGTGCACGTGCCGCCAATGTCGCCATAAAAAAACGTCAATATTTTCAACTTCATCTGTCCTTTTTTAAATAGAAAATTGCACCTGGAGATTTAATGGAACTAAAGCTTTCTAAAAATAAAAAAATAAATCTCAAAATTGATTCCGCCATGATTTTGTTACCTATATATGACTTCACGCAATGATACTTCCGAGCTCGATTATAAAGACAACCGACTCGCATGGAAACACCCTTTGCAATATCTGAGATATACTTTTCCCAGCTTGGGCTAGGGGATATGACAAGTCCGAGAAGACGTAGGTCAAATACGCAGTACATGATATTTTTATAAATTTGGTGCCTAAAAATGTCAGCCGCAAGTCACAATGGCCAAGCACGCGAAAAAGGATGGGAAAGATAATTGGTATCATTCACATCCCACTATAAAATGCACAAATTCTCAGCCAAAAATCATACATACGTGTTTAAAAGTTATCAAACCTTTGTTGGTTTTTTTTTAATATTCTCTTTCTTTCAAAATTCACACTCCGTCATCCTTAATCCTAGCCATGCCTGTTCTGCCCCACTTCTGGTTGACCTTCCAGTAATTTCTTCCCAATCCCTTGCAATTATCCAAACATCTTGTGCCCGAAGGTTTCCAGTTCTGAACAGCACGAATGAGCTTTGCATTTTTACGAAATACAGCCACAAACAGTCCCAAAAAACACGCCTGTTGTTCTTAAATTTGTGACCAAGAAGACAATTACTACTCGAGGAACCCGAAGGGGTGTACTCTATGAATGCTGAACACCCTAAGCAAAATATCTTGCAAATTTCACCTACACGTGATTTGTAAAGTAGCTAAAATTAAAAAAAAAACATTTCCAATGGCACATTCTATTCTGCTTCTTCAGGGCATGTAACAGTAATCGGATCAAATTCTGAAATTGAGAAAATATTGCTGAAACTTAAGAGCTTTGTATCAGCATAATTGGATTGAGATACCTCAGCCCGGCACGTTAGACCGGAGTCTGGAGATCCACATGGTGCAGGGAGAGAGAAACACTGATGGGTATATGTACAGGATATGTCGTGGAATGATGAGTCAGCTAGAGCAGACGAGGTCGAGAAACCTGACAGTTACATGTACATTATTATGCTCTTCAAGTCTTTCAGTATGTTGACCATCTTCCTTTTGTTGATTATTAGTGCCAGGGGATGGGATACCAACGCTGTAATCCATTCCCGTATGGCTTTCACCATTCTCATTTTAATCAGTAAATTTTAAAAGGAATTATGCCATAAATATTCAGTTCAACTTGTTTTCGCCAATCTAACCATGCCAAGCGGCAGGTTCACACTTTACGTGAATTTGAGGGAAAGTGAATTTGTTGAGTAACAGCGAAAAATCACAATGAAACAGCAACTGGTGACGCTTTGAAAGTCGCTTTGCCTTTGCATTTGCGAGAAGTATGAACTGGCCTTAACAAATACTGGAACATGATCTGAATGCTTCCTTTCATTTGACATAAAAAGAAGGCAGTGGTTTTCAAATCTTTTCACCTCTCGAATACGGACGAAGACCATAGCCGCAGTTTGAAAAAGACCACCTGGCCGGTTGTCATCTATATGCGCATTCCTTTGCATATTCAGACCATTGTTTGCCTATTGTATGTCTTATGCTTGGCTGCAGGGCAGTGTTTTGACCGCCACGCCCCCCCCCCCCCCCCCTCCCTGGATCTGCCTCTGCTTTGGTGTTCAGATAGACACATGTAAGGGCACAAGGTGCAATCACAATGCTGGAATCTTCCGGGGTAAAATACACCGTCTTCTGAACAAGGGCTTTGAAACATCTGTAAAATGCACTAAATGTCATCCATTATGGTCATTATTTCTAATAATTACAGCGAGGACGTATCTGTATGCATTGCGGCGTTGCCGGTACAAACATCTCCAATTGCCAAGGCCGTCAGAAATTTCCGTTATTGTCATTTCCCTCCCTTGGAAAGTCCTTGTTGATGAAACGTGGAAAGGCGTTCCATGCCTCACTTTGCCCATGCTAATTGCATGGGCGGCGATTTGAGGAGTGGGGGAGGGGGAGGGGGGGTTTAAGGTGGGGTGGGGGGACACGTACCCCCGAGGGGACAGCTCTTGTCATACATTTTATGGGTCATTGGCTTTTACATGCACCAGAATGCACCAGAATACACAAAGATCATTTTCAAAAATTTCCCAGGATACACAAGAGAACCGAGTACAATATGCTTAATAATTATTGTTGGTTGTGTGCTTTTTCCTCCGTCCTTCCTCCCCGCCAACCTTGACGAGAAATCGCCGCAGCTGACTAATTGCATTTAGATTGTGAGGTGGGGGAGCACATAACAAGCCCTATTGATCATGTGAAGGCCAATTCTACCAATACTCGCAGTGCATATTTGACAAATTTGACAATTTTTCAGTAACATCACACTTGATGTCACTGGGCTCGTCAATATCTGTAGAGCATCTTGTTTACACAATCTCATCATTAGAACAAAACATCAGTAACTGTAGTCTGAGTGAAATAGGCAACAAGTATCGATTATTTACATGTAGGTTACATTTTAGATTCCCCACCCCCTCAAAAAAACAATCATAAAATAGCAAAAACTACTTGTTATTTGGGTTTTTCATGTACATGTACATTGTACGTCTAGATTGTGCAGTGTGTGCAATATTTCTTGAAATACTGTAAGTACATGTACATGTATTTCAACTGTGGTTGTGTATGAAGATCATTTTTCTTTACAATGTTGGATACAAGTGCTGGAACAAGGATATTTTTTCTCAACATGACCATTTTAAATGGGAGGTACATGACGATTGCAGATACACTGTGTTATATTATAAGCACAACAAAATTTGTTGCTACATGTATTTAAAGGTACATGTACATGTACCATACAACATTTTGGGGTAGTATTTTACATAAATGTATAGCAATACTGTAACACTGACCTGTTAAAGTTTTGGTGCATATATGTAGATGCTGGGAAAACAAAGAAAAAAAAAGGGCTGTTCTGGTGGTCTGGTTCCTTGCCCTTCTTCAGACAAAACAGAGCAATTTATAGATGTAAGGGAATTATCAGGTCGGGGAACTAGACTATTCGGTCGACCATTGCTGGAAATTGATACAAAAATTCCACTTTTCTTGAAAACGACAGCACACCAGGTACAATGATTTCGCAGGGTGCTTGAAGATTATCAGTGGCGTATCCAGTATAGGGCGGAGCCGGCGTTCGGTATTTCAACTGCGCATGTGCACAATGACATTTTATCCCGAATGACCCGCGTGACCTAACGAGCACGTGTGAAGGCAAAAGGTCATCGCACAACGCGCACGTGTTAAATTCAATCAGAATGGGCGTTCGCGTAACATGGCGTGACAGTACGTCGGCAATTTTATCCCGAATAACCTTTGACCTTTGAGATACCGAACTGGCTTATTTACGCATGCTAGTGTTATGTATAGGATTTTCAGTAAACCCAAACCCTCTTAAAACAATTCAGATTTCAGTGTTTCTCATTCTAATGTTGGGCATCTGCAAGGAGAATACCTGCAAAAATACATGTGATTAGTCCTGGGATGATTATGTAATTAAAGACAACACGGTGGGTTAAGTATGTGACTGCAAGAGGACCTTTTGTTGGACTTACCCAGAGGTAATTTTTACAACATTTGCACCTCTGAACATTAAAAACATCCCCCCCCAAAAAAAACAAATTATAAAAAATACTGAAACATTTATTCGTCCTTGAGAAGGAAAGAAGCATTTTTGTAAAAATGATTATACCCAAGGAATTCTAATGAAGATTAGAGCCTGGTAGAGCTTAGTCAAGGACACTCGGCATGGTTAGTATCAAACATCATTTGAAATTAATGAAGAAAATACACCATGTGAAACACATATTAATAAAACAAACAAGATCTCTAAGTAACAGTAACAAACAAGAAATACACGTACATTGGCTTCACGACAACGTATCAACAAGTTACCCTACATGGTGCAAATTTAACTTCTTAACAACGGATGACGCGGCCGCAGCCATAGTTTGAAAACCTGGCCGGTTGTCGTCTATATGTGCATTCCTGTGCATGCTCAATCCATTCATGTTTCAACTATGTTGCTTTTGAATGTGAGAGCAATGAATAGATGGAGCTTTATCAAATAAAGCTTTCATTCACACGAAAGGGGGCTCCAAGTGCAAAGAATAGGATCACGCTATTCAGGGTGGTGCCTATTTGCATATTTACACTTGGCTGTACAGCTGGCCCGTTCTTGGCATGCATACCAGCCCCACCAATAACAGCCGGACACAAGGGGTTATAACCAGAACGTCTTTCATTTCACTTTCTCAATTAATACAATGGCGAAGCCTGGAACTTCAACTTTACAAGTCAAAGCTAAAAACCACACCATATTGCTATAAATGCATTTGGTGAATTTCCACAGAAAAGTGCACATTTTGTTACAGCATACCACACTTGGAAGAGAGTACACAGGTATCAATGCGAGTGAATATTGCCAAAAGTCACTTGTAAACCACACGCACTACACAGCGTTTGATCAAATTACTGACATTTAATTATCCCATCCCTGTCTGCATATACAAGTCTACAACATGCTCATTAAAATGCATGACACGTTTTAAGGCATATGCCAATCGGTGGATTTCATTCTGGTAACAGTATGCAAACATATAATATCTGTATACACTATAAAATCAGTACAATCAACCTTCCTTGGTAATTTGCCATATGCCAATTGACGGATCTCATTTTGAAATTCTGGTACACAGAACGAGAAATTATCTGGACCTTGATAGGCATACACGTTTACAACAACACGCTGATGACATCTGACCTGGATCTAAATGGCTCAGCGGCCAGCAATTCGACATCTAGCAAAACAACACCAACAGACATCAAAGGAACAGGGCTTTCAATTTCCGATTCGGGTCTGGTGAGAGAAAGAGGGGGAGGGATGGATGAGTTCCGACATTGAAACCCAAACTACCTCAGCTGCTACGTACGGCCCTTTATGGTCCTTCCCAAGATTGGGAACAAGAGAGGGTTGTGATAGAGAATACTAGGGCTACTAATGGGATCACAGTGGCATTGGAATTAGGTATCTACAATGTATCTCGGATAATCCAGTGCCGCACGCAATGCTTGCGAGTGAAATTTAAGGGGGGAAAGATGAGAGAAATTTGATCCAATATTGATTGATGCTGTCTTGGTGAGGTTAGTCTGGTTCCCAGACCAAAATACTCTAACTATTTCTGATGAATATTGGGTCCAATAGCCGCCAATGTCACGTGACGAAAACTGGCAGACTTCTGCCAGTTTCCGAAAATGTCCGAGGTTTTCCGAACTTGTTTGCGGTAACATTCGGCTGTTAACGTTGATGTTCGCAATAACAAAATGTCTGTCTCAGGCCCGTTACAGATCCTGGAATTTGAATTCTCAATTATATAT
Organism: Hippasteria phrygiana; assembly: GCA_037893225.1. Taxonomy (NCBI): domain Eukaryota; kingdom Metazoa; phylum Echinodermata; class Asteroidea; order Valvatida; family Goniasteridae; genus Hippasteria; species Hippasteria phrygiana. The sequence continues at coordinate 3,073,860 of JAZGUH010000022.1, read as the reverse complement.
AAAAACTGAAAAATAAATGCCACACTCTTCCATTATTTTGCCGACTGGATTTTGCAAGAATATTAAATTTGAATGATGCTACTGACGTCACTCGGACTAACACTGTACGTCATGATCTATTATAAACCGTGGTAGCTACCTGACCTACATGTAAGATATAATAGACGTCAGGGAATCTTCAGGTCAGGGAACCAGATTATGGTGAGGTCCATTACCTCCACCATCACTTGTTATGCAAACTGGGGGTGTGCATTTATGGGTAGTAAAAGAACCAGGTACCTGATTGAAAAAACTGTACCTGGGTACCCATTAAAGAAACCCAACCCAAAACTTCCAATCCAATATGCACCAGCATATCACAAAAGATGGTTGTCCGGAAGCTTTATGCAGTTGTATTTATTGTGGAATGAGGCTTGCTATTATGTCCCGTCGAGGCTCTTATCCATTATACCAAGACTACAAAAACCATAACCGGTAAATTCCCTTCATTGTCAACTTTTGTGAGCCTCATCAACGTGAAATCTGTGCTGTTTTCCCATGTAGTCGGGTTTTAATATTAAAAATTCCCGACAAATAACATTCAAAACGTTTCCTTTTTCATTGTCTGGGAAGTTACTATGCGATAATGTAAAGTTGTACGGGTCCTCGATTCCATAATTTGGAACCGGTTCCTGACACGAACGGTCTGGTTCTCGGGTACCCGGTTCCGATGCACACCCCTAATGCAAAGTGATGGATAAGTGTGACATGTATACATGTAGATAAGTGTGACATGTTAGTCAACCGCCAGCCGACCAACCGCCAGCCAGCCGACCAACAAACAGCCGACCAGCAGTCAACCAGTGTTGGGTATAATAGGCTGCTGTGTTTGTTTTTATTTTAAAGCCAGAATCATTTTGGCAAAATGTTCAGTCTGACAGACTCCACACTGTGTTGTCGATCATGTCCTGGTTTCCATATAGTGATCATAATCACTGACAGTGTCTGCAAGGAGTCCCTGACAGCAACACTGATTATAAAACTGCTCTGCTGTGACTGATGCAGATAGGGATGGCGATAGCTGGCAAAGTTGGACCAAGTTCAACTTTGCTGACTATCGCATCGAGTCATTAGAGCAGGCAAATACACGTGCTGGCATCCTGTGCATTCAACGATGTTCTCTCCACTTGAGTGCCACAAAGTGGACCCATGTTATCCTTTAGACCAAGAAATTCAGCATAAAATTTCATTCCAATAGCTTTATAGTACATGTACTTGAAATCTATCAAAATGACGTTTCAGTTCAGCTGTCAGAACAATTATTGCAACAAAAATGCCATTTTAGTGAGAAATTGTTGACTATTCAGATGCCATTTTCTTTCCATTTTTCAACCGAATGAGGTCATGAACCAACTCAACCCTGACAGTCTGCAATTTGCTGTATTGCACGCTGTCGGCATTCACTGCAATTATATGGAAAACCAGGCTTAAATCTCACAATATGCTAATGGCGATTTAGCACTCCTACATACTCCAATCCTCCGGATTATAGTATTCCTTCAAAACAGAATCCTATACACTTTCAATGATAATTAACATGTAACACTGTCTTTCCTCCCGAAGCCAATATATCACCTATCCTCAAACACAGCAAAAGCCATTCCTTGTGGCATTTGTACACTCCACGCTAATATAGGAAATATCCACGGATCGCACCCAGCCACTCAAACTAAAGGTGTTTGCTCTTCAAGAGACGAGGATACCCAGCATATATACCAAAGGCTTTACCGTCAGGTGCTCGAAGGGCAGGAGCAAAATCAAGAAATATGGATAATGTGACAGCATGAGTTGTCCAACTCTTTAGCGGTTACTGAACCAAATGGTCCTGCAAGGGGAGAATCAGTGCCCATCTCAAGGCATTGATTTCTGGACATGAGAGTCAACCCGGAACCACTGAGTTTGTCATCTGGAGGAGGCGTCTGGTAGGCTCAAGGAGCCCACTCAAGCATGAGGCAGAGAGAAGAAGTTGAAGGTGATGATGACATTACAGTATTAGTATACATTTTTCAAAAAGTTTCCTACAGCACATTCAACTGTTACTGTGGTTTAAAAAAAAAATTGAATGCCTGTGAAATTCTGCAGTCAGCCACATTAAACACCTGTTCATGCTGTGTTTTTTACAATTAACTGTTCAGAACTTATCCAATCTTTGAAAGAAAAATACAAAAGAATTAAAGATCATGAAGTTTAGTCAAAAGTACTGACAGACGGGCAATCCAAACGCAAACCTTTACCACTTGTACTTTAATACAGATATACTGTACACTTTTTTTTCTTCAAGTTTCTCTGCTATTTTTCTAGCGATACAAAAATTATTCACCTCTGTTGGTTATTGAGTTCTTACTCTACAAATGCCGAATTATTTGTGGCCCAACAATAATTCAGTTCCAGCATGGCAGTTCTTTATGTGTGTGTGTTAGAGACGCAACAGCTACCAAAAATAAGTCTTTTTCAAATGCCAAAACAGAAAGAAAAAAATTTTCCTTAAAATAAAACATAGGCCTACAATTTTAAACTTTGTAAGAAGCAAGCAAAATCCAATTTGTTGAAGAGCAAGGACAAGACGATAAGTGTATCTTTAAATTAGTCTTTTTTATGTGAAAAGTACTCATATTCTTCTTCAGCATTTGTTACAGAAGCCCTGTCCAACTCCTGACGAAAGTGATGATGGGTTTATTTGGTTTTTTTATTGAAAGTTAATCAACATTTTTATTAAATTACTTTGAGCAAGTCTTTAGTAGGATAGGAGTCAGCTGTCACATTAGAAAATCATCAACATTCATTCTGCAAGATTCTAAGAACATGCATTTTATAAAAGTTAATCACAGTTCTGTTGCCGCTCCAACCCTCGGAATCTTCAGGTCTTTACCCAAGGCACGTAGGCAAGTTAAACAAATACAGGTCAAAGTATTTGCACTTATATATGGCGTTTGCTGAACCTCTCTTCTCCACATGAACATGACCTTTTGTCCGACAACATTTTCCATCTGTGCTTTCTTTTCATTAGCTCTTTCAGGAGGTCTTTCATGGTCTTCAACCAAATTTGTTATATTAAATTCTTATATGCTTATTCAGAGGTCCTCCTAAAAATAAAACCATCATGTCCATGTTCAACAATATTTTAAAATATAAATATTTGGGTTGAGGTTATTGGCTTCAGAAATTTATTAATTTTAACACACAGAGCAGTCAAACAGCCTACTTAAATTTCTATCATCCTCGGTGTATTAGTATTCCATTTTTTTCTTGTCCGATGGATACCCTGATTACATCTCAAACTGCAACACACCTCCCCATCAAAGTTTCATGTTTCTTCTTCCCCCAATGCCTCAACGCCCTGAGCTGCTTTATCTTCACACCTCCTCTTCACCACAAGGCATGATTGGGAAGCCAATAGCCCTGAACCGGGGCCGTCCTTCAACACTTCAACTGTTCTTCTTGGCGAGAGTGCACCGTCATGTTCAACAGCAGCGCACTCGAAAAGTAACGCGCTCGACTCAGTGCCGTTGTATAGCACTCTGCTCGTCAACCATGCATGCCAATGCTTGTTGCTGTTCGGCCTCGCAGCGCAATCTTTTCTCCACATCCCCGAGAATGCATTTTTCAAAAATGTAATGCCAAGTGGAAAACTGAAACGTCTAATGCACGTAGCTGAAATTTCAAAGGGATTTAAAGCCAAGTGCTACAATATCAAGGCGGGAATATCCTTCGTACATGTAGCTAAATATGAGACTGCATTTGCTGGCAAAAACCGGTTCAAGATGGACAAAATTTCTCCCGGGGAATGTAGAACTGTAGACAGTCCATAAAGCCTACAAAACTTTGCAGAGCATGTATCACGCTTCGTAGACTGAGGAATCTTTGCAATGAAATCCCAGTTCATATTGAAACTGGTCTCAGATCCAAGCACTTCCTGAACTCTGCCGCACTGAATACTCACTGCATGGAATTCATCGCTCTGTGTACAGAGCAAGACGGAATGAAGCTCAACACCACTCTCTGGGTGTCTTCATTGCCACCCAAGACCTGCGCCAAACTGTGGATTATTTCCCCCGCTCGGCCAATGACTGAGTGAGGTTTTCATCACCACCGTCCAGTGAAAACGCTAACATTGGAAACGTGTCAAGACGCGACATGACCGACATGAAAGTGTGGGGTATCGATTGAGACCGATTTAAACAGGATTTGGCTTCAGACTTTTTGTGGACAGGGAGATGGAAAGTTGAAAGCTGATGGCGATGATGACTGGTGCTGAGAAAAAGTGACCGGATACAAATCAATAATAATGATTTTTTTTTTTTTATGGGAAAATAACAGATGCAATGACTTTCCAAACATTTCTGGGGAAGATAGTCTTTCAATTTAAAAAGAAAAGGCGTTCTTCAATCACAACAGACTGCATTGAATAGCCCATGACACCACAGCAATAGCAATAGGCCTGCCATATTGTGCTACAGGCACATAATATGGGAACGTATTATTGTACATGTGCGTCCCACATCATGGCTGCCATATTCGATATGGTCTCTTCAGTCTTCCACATGTAAAGTATGCAGGTTAATATCTACTTGGAACTCCCAGCATATTTAGAAACAGACCTTGCCTTCAAATCCCAAGAAGGCTTTTTAAAATTAATCCAAAATAATTCGGGAAAACAGAAACAATATTGGCCAATCAAAGACACTTTGCCTTCAACCTCTTGTGCTCTAGTTTTTGCCTCAATTTCTTTTGAATGAAAACTTCCCTCCTCATTTTCTCATCCTACAGACTTGACACCTCCAGATGTCAGGAGGTTAATGCACTGGTTGGGCTACTTACTTAGGATTATTACAAGAAATAAATCGACACTTAACCCCCCCAATATTCCAGCAGAGACCTACCACAGCAATCAATTTCAACAATCTCCCAAATCCTCCAGCACAATCCGGTCTCAAGACGCTGGGCTTCAAAGTGCTAATCTTCCCTCTATTGCCACCGATGGCCGATAAGTCCAGACCATCTCGAGAGGTGATGACAAGACAGGAGAGAGTCAGCCAGGATATCTTGAGTTATCTTGGGCAGTAAAGAGGCTGTCTACCCCTACTAAAACTCCCAACCTCCATCGGGTTTTTCTATTGGACAGCCAACAGACTGCGAGACAGCAAAGCGTGAGATCTGCTAAATCTAACAGAACAAAAGGTCTTTTGCCGATTCCTCAGATGAACAAAAATCAAACTGCCCACTATTAAATATAATGGGCGGAGTACCAGCAGAACAATGCCTACTGCTCCTTGTCACGTTTGTGACCGATGAACTACATTGCACACGTATGATGCACATTTTGCCTGAACAATTTTCAGCTACATTTTGCTTAGAAAATATATCGGCAAAGCCATATTTTCTACCCATGTATGGCCAGTTTCAAGAAGCTGTTAATCATATCAATTTACTTCACGTGTACATATACATGTACCTCACTTTAATAGGAACAAAAGTTACTAGTCCTGTCCTACTTTATTGCAGCTTTTAAGTAAAATAACAACAGTCGATGTGATACCAAATTTACTTGTCACATAAAAATCAATCTGTAGCTGTGATACCAGAGGATGAAAATGACCGGCTAGTTACGAAACCAACACTATGTTCTTTGCCATCAATATCACTGACAGTTTCCCTTTTTTTTTAGGACTAGCATTTTCAATTCTGAAGTCGAATTCAGTAAAAGTGTGTCTGTATTGACTCAGAAGCCAGCAGTACCAAGCACAATCCAAACCAATGCAGTCACGCACTGTTTTTTCCAAGCCACACTGTGTCTCTTATAAGCTGCTGGAATTTCACGGACTAAAGGCATCTAATACTAGCAAGCAAAAGAGGGGAATTGACAGCAGCGACTACCGAAGTCAGTTCCATTTTATGCAAATCTCCAACAACTGAAATCTCATTTTTTTAAAGGGGTCATCTGTTACAAATTTGCAAGGCACAGTTTACCATTTATAAATAAAAATAATAATAATAATAATAATCATAATAATAATAATAATTTGGGAGGCTAATCATCCCAGCTGGGATGCTGAATTGCAAAGGACGCGGCTATACAACGTGGTCGAGTCGCTTGCGCGTAACTGGCACATTTAACTTAAGCTGTATGCTTCGTCACACGGCACAAGTACAGTGCTCTGTTTTTCCTTTGCGCTAGGTTCTAGGGGCAATAGATACATGTCGTCAGGTATGCCACAATTGGCAGGCGTCTTATGTACATGCACAGGCATACATGTATATGAATGCATGGGGGAATCAAGTTGGCGCAGTGGTTACTGTCCCCGCCTTTCACCGCTGTGGCCCGGGTTCAATTCCTGCCCTGGTCCACATGTGGATTGGGTTTTCAGTCCCTACCTGATTCCGTGGGTTTTCCCCAGAATATTCTTCTGGGGTTTTCCTCCCACCTCTAAAACTGTAACTTCTTCTCATTGTCTTCTCTCTACAGGTTTCTTCAGGCTTTCGAGCTACAGTGCCCAGGGCGCTTTTGAGGAATCCTTGGTTTCATTACCAGAAAGAATTAATAATAATAATAATACATGAATGCACTTCGCAACCATTGCGAAGTATCATGTCAGCTACACAAATGGGGCTTCTATACTGGGTGAGTAAAAAAATCCTGCATTATATCATTTTTGGAAATAGGTGGTCTTGTGCCGAAAGGAAGCTTAAAAATAACTTTAAAAATAAAAACAATTAAACATATCATCATACAAGAAAACTTTTGAGTTCATTCTTTTTTTGTACACTGGTCATTGGATTGTTAAATAATGAAAATATAAAAGAAAAGTTTCCTTTCCTTTTTTTGGGGGGGGGGGGGTAAAAGAACTACGGTAATCACTGTTTTAGAAACCCTGAATTTCAAACAATCCACAAGGGAACTGACTAGGTAAATTTGAATACATTTTCAAAGTGAACAAAGAAACTGCCAGGAACGGGATTCGAACCTGCAACCGCTCTACCAACTGAGCTATCTTGCCCTATGTTAATTGGCGGTCTCCCAAATTGTCAGTATCTTTGTTCGGGTGGGCGCTAGTCAGAAGTCATAAACACAGAATGCCATATAGCCAGGGATCACACCCAATTTTACAATACAACCTGGGAAGTGACATTGTGGGGATCACTCAATGAGGATACGACTTTTTAACGTATAATTCATCAAACAATCCACATGGCTCCTGCCACTGACTCCTGCCAGTTTCTTTGTTCACTTCGAAAATGTACCATGAATTTCAGGTACATGCACGTCTGTTAATTCTCAGGAAATCTTCAAACAAAAATTACATAATTTTTGCATTTTTTCCCCACATCATCCAGACAAGTCACATTCCTATTCTTGCTTGACAAAACAGCAGATAATCTTCTCCTTCATCTGTGATTGATCACTGATTTGCCCGTACACATGTACATGCACTGCAATCTTCCATACCTGAATGGATGCTGCAAGTGCAATCGGAGGAAAAAATTGACAATGCATATTGAAAAATATGCAACGGCTCCTTGACACATCTGACTCCTCTCGCTAAAATGTCAAACTCTTTAAAGAGGGGTTGCAAGCAAATGTTTACAGATTTGTTTCTGCTTGAATTAATTGCAGGGAGGGGTGGTGGGAGGGGATATTGAAAAATCTTAAAGTTGCTATGTCCGTGCTCGGACTGAAAATGTCAATTTTGGAAGAAAAAAAAATCTATTTTATTTTACCACAAAAGCACTTTACTACACTGTACACTCCATCTGGTCATCCAAAAATATTGTCTCATGTGTTGCGACTGCATATAACAAAAATATGTTTTAAATCTGTTTAACTCAATTGTCAATCAGTTATTTTGTGGAGAGTCTCATTGGAAAGCTTGTAACTTGAAAGTTTATTTTTTTCAGGCTGATCAATCCAAAATGCACAGGCAAAGCAGCTTTAAATGACTTTTGGAGTGACCAAAAAATGGCAGCAGGCATTGGTTTGGTGCTGCACATAACTAAACCAGTGTGGGATCAATAACTTATTTTTTGTCAAAGAGGTTGACAAACACGCTTCTCGCCAATAGCAATCCTGCCCCACAATTAACTGAAGACAGATGAGATCGCCAACATGAGAAAATGACACTAAGATATATCAGCCCCCCCCCCAACACTAATTACTAATGTTCCACACACCCGAATGATGCATTTATTTGATCATGCAGAACACATTCAGCCAAGAGGAAAGTCCTTGAGGAACACTTAACACTTGCCACACCTCCTCAATGGCAAGAAGACGTGGCATGTTTCCTCTTTCATGATAAATTTGTTCCACGATGACAGAGCTGAAATGTCATCCAATACCGACACGCCATCCATTTCTTTGAATACTACCTCCTCCGTGAGGACTACAAAAAATATCCCCCATGATAATTGTAAGCCATCCATTATCATGATGCTGCAGACCCATTTGCATTTATTATTACTTCTGAACTGCGACAGAATTTTCTAGGTACCTACTGGCTAAACCGCAAGGCAAGTTTGCTCTCAAACTGTCGCATCCATCAAACCTTTCCAGCAGGTTTGCTTCATCTTTGGCATCAGTTTTATGTTATACGAAGGCTCAATGTTCCTTCCCCAATGCATGTACATTTGCAAAGCCATATTTCTATTAAAAATATGGAAATCTGCATGTATTAATGTAAATATGAAAGGAATTTGCACTCTTTGTAAAACTACATGCATATTTTAACCTTTTAAGCCTATAATCTTACCAGGGAAAAAACTCGGGTTTGGATGAAGAAAAAAAGACAAGATCTTTTCAAGACATGAAAGAGTTACGATCACCCAACAAATATGATGCGTTGCCAAGTTTCTTGAAATCATTTTTAAAAATCATCTTAAATTACGATGGGCTATCCATCGTAACTTGAGATACGATCGATCGTACATGTAGTGCTTCGTGAAATCGACCCCAGAGCTTGCCCGTGTAGCCTCTCTTTCAACCCAACTGTGAAAAGGGCCAATTTTGGAATTATTTTTCTACTTCAGAGATACACCCTACCTTTCAGCAAGATGCAGTGAATAAAGCGAGCCATTCCCGTTCCCCATAAGAAAGACAAAAATAATTCCTCCCCAGTAGGGATCACACACAGGGATATTCAAACATTGCCAATATGCACATTGCATACATGTGTATGTAAAGCCCTGTCCGCACTGGACTTATTTTGGTAAAACTTACCGAGATGATGGGAACTTTTCCCATTTTAAGTCCAGTGCGGACAGCCTAGGACGTTTTCCTCTCAGTTACTTTTCCTGAGTCCAGCGGTTACTTCTACCGGCCAACTGCTGCCCAAGAAAACTGACCAGGTAACTTTTCCTGAGACGATAAGTCCAGTGCGGACAGTGCGAGTCGGTAAAAGCGGCTCAGGAAAGCGTACATCCGGCCCGAGCGCAAGGTCATGCTTCACAGGTAAACCACGCATGCGCTTTACATTGTTTCACCGCGGTGCGGTGCACGTGGCAATTTTCCAAATTCCAGTGCGTTGTTCCTCTTTTGGTTGCAATCATGATAGATTTTATTATTGATAAAAAAGTCGGAAGTTTGATTGGTGCTAAAGACGTAGGCCTGCGTGTACACATCGGCCGGAAAAATGAAAAGGCAGGCGTGATTTGGGCCGGGGATTTTGGTTAATCGCGTCAATGTAGTATGTAGAAAGGTCACGCAAAGCGCCCTTATGAGTCGGTATATTGACAGCTCGGTTACTTCTCCCACGGTCTCGGTAAAATTTTCCCGTGTCGAAAGTCCAAGTGCGGACAGTGGTCACATTTGACCATTTTTAATTTTACCATCGTCTCAGTAAAACCTTCCCCCAAAAAAGTCCAGTGCGGACACGGCTTTAGATATCAGCAACGTAATGATAACAGGATGAACCATGGAAATCATGTTTACCATGCATGCAAAATGACTAAAGTAAGCTCAATAAAAAAACAGCAGAATCATACAGGCGGGGATACATGTACATGGCTCAAAATGACTGCAAAATAGCCCAGGGGACCCCCCCCCCCCCCTTACAATCAGCCAGCTGAGAGCACAGACAGGCACAGACCCTGTCTCACAGACCCTGACAAACACTGCCATACCCACCGATACACACAAATTGGTCTTTTCTTATTGATGGATATTCCTAAGGGTGCCGAGAATTATTTGCTGTATTACAAAAGAATGTCAAATGTTCCAGGGATAAAATTGTATTCCGCCCACGCCACCTTTTTAATAAGAAAACTCATTGGAGTCCTCGTAGCGCGCATATCAAGTATTTCTTGCCATTCAAACAAAATAGGTCCGGGGGCTTGCACACAGACAAAAGCTCCTCGGTGCCTAGGCATAACCACAAAATACAGTTTTTTTCTCAGCCACAAACAGCAAAAGCCTCAAACGTAGGTGTTAAAATAAAAACTCGGTCCGTTTTTCTAGGGTTTTTTAGGGGGCGAGGGGGATGATTGATTGAAAACTGATTACAAGAAAATCTTTAGGCAAATTTGGACAATCATGCATTGAGAATATTAAACTCAGCTGTAGCAGATGCCCATTCCCTCATAGATGGTTGGAAGCCAGTGCTACAAACAACCTTGCTCATGGACACAAAAACACCTTAATCCCCAAGATAGGCTTGAACCCACATCCCGAAGACGCCATTGTTATATATAAGTCTGATACGGTAATCGCTGGACTCACATATGGCAAAAATAATGGGGAAACAAAACGAACAAAAAACAAACCCACAGTTACTTTTACAATGTCAACAACGTGAAGTAATGATGATTAAAAAAAATGCTTCCTGCTTGCGCTCGTGGCAAGACTGGCCTGCGGAATCCATTGTTAGCCCTCAAGTCGGCAAGCTCACCTTTGCCGCATCTCCTTGTTTGTGCCGGCAGCAGTGTCTCGTTTCGGGCAATTCTTGCAGTCATTGTGCTGGGCGAGGTATTATATTACCAGTACCCTGGTTATTGTGTCAGCTGGCCTTTCAATTCCGTTCTCTGAAGTGCGCTGCTTTGCCTCTATGTGGCGATACACCTAACTTTGACATCGATACCGCTCCCCCTGAATGCCACTGGCCAACTGCGCAACTTGGCTATTGTTGACGCTGCAGCAAAACGCGACAAAAGTCACTTTAAATCTAACCAATATGTGTCATACGAGCCTTGATTCCTGTACTTGAATGTAAGGAATGGAATTGAATAATTTTGCATGGTTTCGGAAAAAAAATGCCAAGATAGGTAATTATGGGATGTGTGTTCGAGTAATATGAAGGGAAAGGATTATTTCTTGTGATCAAAGACTATAAGGTGGGAAGAATTTAGCGTTTACATGATAACTGTACAGAATATTTTCAACAGCTGTAAAATATTTTCAGTGATTTGTAATATTGTGACCTGCTCTACAAAAAAGGCTATTATGTCGCACTACATTGTAAGTGAACACACACACACACACACACTGGGCTGTTCTATGTGAAGTGGGCGAACAAATCTTCACATGAGTGTTTTTGGTTTGTTGGCTTCTGTTATATCTATATGTTCATAATTTATTTTCAGAAACATTAATATTGATGAATAAAGATGGAAAAATAAATGTTGATAACAATTACTTCTGTCTTTATTTCTTTGCACTTTTTGTGTTAAAAGGCTTATATCTCTGAACGCACTTCCGTTAAATTGGAAAATAGGAGTACACAAATGTCACGATATCTCGAGAACACAAAATGCCACAGGGGTCAAACCTACACCAAATTAAAGCTTAGGATGTGACATATTCAATGATGTATATAACTCATTTTTTCGCGACATAATACCCCTTTTTGCAGAGCCGGTCACAATTATGATTCAGGGCACGTTGTTTGTGCCACTGGAATCTAATTTTACACACCCAATGCCTCAATTTCAATTCAACGAAGGCGAAACCCAACTAAGAAATCCGCAAACAAATTACATTATACAGCAGACTTGACCTGTGTATACAGTACAATACTTACAAAGTCAAATAATTCCAACCAGTCAAAATATGAGGGGGGGGGGGGGAAATGGGAAAAAATGCTGGGAAGGATTTACGGATTTACTTACTGCATGATAAATATGAAATGAAGACTGACATACAGTGGTTTTCATAATTCAATAGGGGGGGGGGGGGGGGGGGGGGGGGGGGCGGGCGTATGAAAACATGATAAGAGATGCATAAATAAAGTAAAGTACGGGCGACCCTGCGTTATACGAGAGTCGGCTGAAAAGTTTGTAGGTTGACTCTGAAAGAGTAATGCCAGATCAATGAAACTTTAGCCTGCATTTATTTCAGCCCTTTTGATAACTAATTGCATGCTGTTGGAATCTCCCTTGAGAGAGTTGACTACAGAACTTGGAATGTCAAAGGTTTCTGCTCGTTGGATGGCGCGTCTCCTGACCCCTGATCAAAAGCGCACCAGGCTGGTCATGTTAAGGGATAACTTGGAGCGTTTTGAAATTTCATAAAATGTTTCCTAACCCAGGATGAGTGCTGGGTCCATCACTTTGAGCCAGAGACAATGAGGTAATCCATGCAGTGGAAACACACATCCTCACCCCCTTCAAAAAAAGGCCAAGGCCGTTTTGATGCCAAATTTTGTTGTCTACGAACCACCAAATGCCTTACCTGGAAACAAACAATGCAATTAGTTATCAAAAGGGTTGAAATAAATGCGTGCTAAGTTTTATTGATCTGGCATTACTCCTTTAGAGTCAACCTACAAACATTTCAGTTGACCCTCGTAATTTATCCCGTCATGCCAGTTAACCCTTTCGTTATCCAATGTCAAGTTTACTCGACAAGGAAACCACACACCAGAGTATCCAAACAAAAAATATATTTATTAAGCTTCAACGAACTGTACTGTGTTTTTCACTGTCCATACATGATCTATATACCAACAGAGGGAGCTTGCTCGGATCTTTCCAATGGTGCTATCAAATTCATGTGTCACCATAACAATATTTTGAGAAAACTGTATCCGAAGTTTCCCTGCACAGTTATGTGTATGGAGTGCCATTTGTTCATGTGACAAACAACTTTCCTGTTTGATAAAGTGGGCCAGAAGAGAAAACAGCCGTAACTTTGCTATTTTAGCAGTTATGACTTTCATTTTTACACCATATGGAAGAGAAATGTTCATGAAACAAACTTTACACATAACATTTTCCTTTTCAATCAATTCTTGTGGGTGAAATCTTTGGTTGAAAATACAACCATTCAACAAGCAGTCAGCTGCTTTTTCTGTGTAAGGTGTTTTATGCTTGACTGAACAAAGAATGTGGTACTGGGAGAAGATAAGCCAATAAACAATGTGGTAAGGAAAGGTTTAAAAGCACACAGTCCCCCAACTCTCTTTCTGAGGTAATATGCTCCCAGCCAAGATGATAACACCATCGCTCGAGACACATTCAATGTCATCATATAAACCTCAAGCTATGATTAATTTCAGTTTAAAATCACATTAATAGCTGATATGCTCCTGTCCCATCAACGCAACGTGACAAGTTCAAATGTTGTGTGACACTGTCAACACAGACCTCAAGTCATTATCATGACACTGCAACAATGTGTGGCACAGTAACATGTATTGCATACACAAAGTGACACATTACAGACACAAGCATGGCATCACCTGTCTTGAGAGGAACCAAGTGGACAGAACAAAGTATTTGAGTACATGTGGAATTTTTTAATTCTTCCCGCCCGCTTTGAATCTATGTTTTCAATGGCTATGATTGGGGTCTGGGTGTCCCGCAGTTTTTATAAAGGAATGCTGTGACTGTACATTAGACTCCACTAGGCCAAAATGTAAAAGTCCTTTGATAACCACAGTGATAACATATGACAGATATTTACTTTCTATTCAAGTTGTTTTGTACAAAGCAAAGTACTCTCGCACAGTGAAGTAAAGGCTTTTTTTTTTCATTCAAAAATACAATTTTCTTCTATCAGGGTTCCCACTATTTCATGAAAACAAAATTCTCTGATTTTTCCCTGATGAATTTTCAAAATTCCAGGATAATTATTTCGACCTATATGTATATCCACCATATGTAAAAGCCACCATAGCCAATCATCCAGTGGATACGCTGTTTGGCCATGAGACAAAATATAACAGACTGACCACTTTCTCTTTCGGTCCAATCAAATTCCCTGACTTTTCCCTGATTTGAGGCATTTTTCTCAAACTCCCTGACTTTTCCCCCCGACTGGAAAAAGCGAAACTCATTTTCCAGGTTTTCCCTAATTTCCAGGATGTCAGTAGGGGGAAATCCAATAATTGGAAATGTTCAGTCAGAGAAAGGATACAGCTTCAATCTAAAAAAAAAAGTCTAACTTGAGAAAGTTCAACAAATCACATGAATGCAAAGCAATGTTCTTTCGCACAGATTCTCCGGGGTCAACGACACACTAAATCAGCTCCAGGCCAATTGCTCGTCAGTCTGCCCCCATCAATACAGCCAAACTTTGCCGGTTTAGGTTACAACCTACGACAATCATTAATCCTACATGTAGGAGCATCACCTATCTTGACAATATCCGGAATCTGAACAATAACACACAGCACCGGCAGACACTGGTTTAGAAAAACCCCTGTCATCAAATTCCACTTCACCTGTCAATCTTGTAATGCTCTCATTGATTGGTGAGAATCACTGCAGTCTTTGGTGAATAAAGGCCTCCTTTAGCTATACCTCTTCAATTTTCTGATTCCTTGAAAAGCTTTTCAAGAGGAACGTCACGTGATATCATTCATAACCTCTTGAATATGGCCATAGCCGTGGTTTGAAAGAGGCCACCTGGCCAGTTGATGTCTATAGGCGCATTCCTGTGTGTACTCAATCCATTCATGTTTCAAGCACACGTATATTGTTCTTGAATAGGAGTGTAATAAATAGATGAAGCTTTTTCAAACAAGCTTGTATTCATAGGAACGGGGGCTTTAAGTGCGATGAATTGGACGACTCCATTCAGTGTGGTGCGTATTTTTGCATTGACGCTTGCCTGCACAGCCCCGCTGGCATACCAGCACCCCATCAAGAACAGCCGGAGGCATATGTGCAATCAAAAGGGCAATAATTAACAACATTCTAAAAGAGAAAAAAACACACACAAAACGAACGAAAGACAAATTAACAATCAATGAACAATTAATGGACAAATACGAACAAACGATGACAAAACACTATCAAAGATGGACAAAACCACACACAGACGAGGGAAAATTTGTAAAGAATGAAGGACATGGATATAAACAAAGAAAGATCAATACGAAAACAAACGAAAGACAAACCAATAATCAAAGGGCATCACAGCAGCAACAAAGGACACAGCATCAATCATACAAGAAAGACCAACAAACAAAGACAAGAAAGTAACGTTCCTCTGTTTGTTGCGCATGTACATGTATGTCCTTTGTGTGGCGCGTGTGCACAAAGTCATGTTTTCCTGTACTACTGAGGACAATGCTTTGTGTTTCCTATTATTCCTTTACTTTAAAAAAACAACTCCCATAGACTAAGCATGTATTTTTACGTCCGAGGACCGATTTTAACAAAAGACCGACTCCCGAGGACAAGAAAGATTCCTTTGTATTTTCTTTCTCCTCTTGTCCTCGAACGTAATACAGTACATGTACAATGTACACTATGTTTTGGGCCAGTTCGTTCTTTGATTTCTAATATGCCCGTTGTTTTACAAATTAGTTCCTCGTTCCTGTTGTTTTTGTCTTTCGATACTTTCTTGTCTTTATTTGTTAGTCTTTGTTCTATGACTGCTGCTGTGATGTCCTTTGATCATTGGTTTGTCTTCGCAGTCATCTTTCTTTGTTTAATCTTTGTTAATTCCATGTCCTTCGTTCTTTACAAATGTTCCCTCGTCTGTGTGTGGCGAGTAGCGACGTCCATCTTTGATAGTGTTTTGTCGTCATTTGGTTTACCAGGACTACCCTGCTAAATCCAACTGAGTCCAACTGTGACTCATATGAGTTTCCTGCTCAATCCAACGCTGTCCAACACAGTCCAACATGCCAAGTTGTTGGGTAACTAAAAATACAAAATGACTTGCCTGCTAAATCTAACATAATACAACTGTGTCTTATTTTTCTGTTGCCTGCTGAATCCAACAGGATTGTTACACTATGAGTCAGCTGCTCAATCCAACAGGGTCCGATGGAAATATCAAATTGTTGGATCCTGTTGGATTCAGCAGGGTTAGGGTTAATTGCTACTTTGTCCTTAGATTGTTGGTTTGTCTTTCATTCGTTTTTAATTTTTCTTTAAGAATTTTGTTAATTTTGGCCACTTTTTGCCGCCCTTAGAGACACGGGGTTAAAGGTACACACCGGCCTCAAATAATCAATTCAGAATCATGGATTATACTATTTAAGAGGTTGTTGTGAAAACAATTTACCAAAATGTCTTTTCGTTAACGAGAAATGGTAAACAAAACCGAAATAGGTCAAAGGTTAACGTATACGCTTTTCCAGCCACAACAACCGTCCACTGGAGTAGTAGACATTTCGCTGTTTCACAGATTTAGGAGTAAAACTGCAATAATGTGTCAACGACGGGGATCATGCCTTCAACGGGGTCCCATGCCTGCAGTGCTGACCAGCTCTGCAACGCATCGACGCAAGCCGCCGACCAGTAGTACACAGACGGCGCCAGTACTGTACTGATCGCCGTACCGATATGTACAGTGCAGTAGAGTGCAGCGTTGATAGATTTATGCGGCAAATGGGCTGGGTCCTCGCCCCGCCGGCCGCGGGTACTATGCCGCACTGGCCGTGTCTTGTGAAACATGGGTCCGTCGCCCGGTCTTTGGGAAAAGTGTTACGACTTTCGCAAACATTTCGCCAAATTGAAGTATAATCAACAATTAAACAATAGGTACAGTTTGGAAAAATAGTCATGATTATTATGGTTGAATTAAACTGGAATTTGGTTCAGTTATTGAAAGGTTTTACGGCTGGAAGTAAAACTAGCCCTAATGATCACGTGAGTTTCGTGAACCAAAATTTTGTGCAAGAAAGTCACGTGACTAACGTTTAAAAAAAAATTACATGAAAACAGGAACATTTTAAGTTGTCGCGCTTGGACCTTTATATTCTAATTAAAAAACCTTCCAGTCATGGTGAAATCTAATTTAGCGCCTAAAATCGCCCAAGAGGCCGGTGTGTACCTTTAATTGATCTCATTATTTATCAACAAAACAAAGACTTCGTAAAATCTTCCCTATCACAATAAACAGAGATTGAAACTTGGCCAAGGTTGGGAGTGCCCAGGTTTCAAACATCTTCACCTATGCATGTATAATCATATGGATTTGTTTCACAGCTTTGGGAGGAATTGGGGAGTGTTTGCAGGACTGGGGCGCAAAAAAAACAGTGTCACCAGGCCGGATGACGCCACTGTCCGCTGTTTGTGCAGTTTCAATCCATTGTTGGATTATTGTGTATGTCATGCTTGACTGCACAAACACATTGTAGCGGTTCGATTTGGCTGCCAGAACCGCCGCGACACCCCGACGTCTCCCGTAAAATACCGTGCTCAAGGGGTTAAGAGTAACTGCTTTCTTTTTTCACTGGGAAAAATCTTAAAATAATACCCAAACATTTCCAAGTTCACTCTGTGAGGACAATCTCAGAATATTGTTGGTGCTCCTGGATTACATCAAATTGTGTCTGGTGAAAAAAATATTTTGACTTAAACTGAAAGAGTCTAATTCTGTTCTGTTTAGTTATTTGCTAACTATGCAATTCAAAAGCCATTTGTGACCTGCTCTGCAAAAAGGGCACTTAAGTCACTGTATGCTTTTATGCGTAAAGGGCCGTTCTATGTGAAGAGGGTGAACAATTCTTCAAACAAGTGATTTTTAAGGGAGGGATTTGTTTTGCATCTTTGATACCTATATTATGCTAGTTCATAACCAAAATCTTTGATTTCAGTGAATAAAGTTGGAAAAAGATTTGTGTGTGTGTCGAGTGCTTCCATCAATTGCTATGTTTTTTGTTTTTAAAATGGCTTGTTTCTCCTTAAGTCATTTCAAGAAATTCCTGAAAACAAACATGCAAATTTCCAAATATCTCGCAAATGCAAAATGCTACAGGCCTCAGACATAATACCATATGAAAGCTTATAAAACGGCCTTTACAGCTAAAAATAAAACACTATTTTCAAATTTTGCAACAAAATGGCCCTTTTTGCAGAGTGGGTCACATTTATGGTGCAGCCAGTTAACATCTGTTCCCAAGCACACATGCATACATCCTGTATACGTGGCCGTCATTCTCCACTGCACAATTTGTCTGACTGCACGGTATTTCTGAGCTAATTGGGATGACACGAACAGCCACGTTTGCTCTCGTGCGGCATCTGTTTGGTTCTACGAGACGGCGGCCTCTCAAACGGCCTTCTGGAGGACATGGGATTCATTATTCACGACCCAAAAAAACGCAGAATGAGGCCACCGCGAAAATATTGCGGGCACGACAGTAACCGATGCCGACGTATGTCAGCATCTTGGCATTTGGTACATGTATCTTGTATCGAGAATGGCGGAGGCCTACACTCATCTATCAAAAAATCTGATCAATGGAGGACTTTGAAGTGCGTTTACCTACACAAAGTCCTTGGTTAATAAATATACAAAAGGGGTTATCAATTTAACGGGCCAGAAACTGTCCCGCTATATCACACACGGCAATGTGATTAATTAAGCAATCAGAGGAAACGCCATTCAAATACCTCACTTCAAATACATGACTGCCTTCAACCTTGGCGCCACGCTGGAAGATTGGACTTATAACTATTATGGTAAAAAATGGTCCCAAAGACGGAATGTTTTAGAAGATCAACTCCAACGGTTTGGAAAAGTGTTGGAATTAAACTTTATTGTGTTCAATATACAATAAATTACTTATTCATTACAAAATCATGTTGTTGTTTTTTGCATCTCAATGTGCTATTTTGCGAGAAATTATTAAAATTTTCTTTTGAGTTTATGAAAACTGTCTACAAATTTACCGCTGGTGACGCTGTTGAGAAATGAGAAATGTCTGACGTCATACCGGAGAAAGCAAGAAAACTGGTACCTGGCATGGCTACAGCGCAGTGCACACAGGAAAACAATATCGGCGAGTATGCATGCGATATGCATGGGGCTGGCCCACGTGCGTACGGGACGTACATGTACATTCATTGAAACCATGGAGGAAGGAAATGTTGAAACACGATACATCGTTCTGTTTTTCCGACAATTCTTTTTTCTTTCTATACAAATTAACAAAAATGTCAACATCATGTATAATAATTGGAGGTTGCATGTGGAATTCTGCAAAAGAATATGTATTGAGAAGATGATTTGGGTCGCCCTTATTGTCCATTGCAAGCCTAGCGGATGACCATGGCTAGTATTACCATGAAATAACCACCAAACTGCTGCCAGAACTAGAGTCAGATTCATCTGAATATAGTTCTTCATTGAAGCCGTGTTGTTCCCAGGAGTTGTCACTTTCTGACATTTTAATTTCAACGAAACTCGCACAATGATTCTGAGAAGTGCACTTGATCATGAATTCCTTCTATGTAGAAATATTCTTTTTCAAAGGGAACAAAGAAACTGGCAGGAGCGGAATTCGAACTTGCGACCCCCGGGTTACAGTACCGGCACTCTACCAAGTGAGCTATTTTGCCCTATGTTGGCGGTCTTCCAAATTGTCAGTATCTTTGTTCGGGTGGGCGCTAGTCAGAAGTCATAAACCCAGAATGCCATATAGCCAGGGATCACACCCAATATTACGATACAACCTGGGAAGCGACATTGTGGGGATCACTCAATGAGGATACGACTTTTGAAACTTATAATTCGTCAAAAAATCCACAAGGGAAACTGACTAGGTAAATTTGAATACATTTTCAAAGTGAACAAAGAAACTGGCAGGAGCGGGATTCGAACCTGCGACCTCCGGGTTACCGTACCGGCGCTCTAGCAACTGAGCTATCTTACCCTATGTTGGCGGTCTCCCAAATTGTCAGTATCTTTGTTCGGGTGGGCGCTAGTCAAAAGTCATAAACCCAGAAATATTCTTCATTGAAAGAGGCCTTATTGAGATTTTTGGGGAATTTCTTGGGATCTTCTAGAAGGTTCCAGAACAAATTCATTGAAAATGATTTTGTTCACTTTTTTTGAGGGGGAGAGCTAATAATTGTGGCCTTAACTTTATTAACCCTAACCTCACCTAAAGCTACAAAATACTACTAGTAGTAAACTGTAGTACTCTTACTACTCTGGCACATTAGTAGTATTGTTCAGTAGTATTATTCAGTATTGTGTACTGCATACAAATAAATGTTGTATTTAGTAGTTTGTAGTATACAAGGTACATTGTACATTACCCCCAAATGAATGCTTAGGACGCAATCTGTTAGAACGTCAGGGAGGGTTAATACTTGCATTATAATCCTTTCCTCACTTTCCTGGAAAACATCCATGAAGAAAAATTACATTCCAAATTGATATTTTTGACAAACTCCTTAAACCCTGTGAAAGCCTAATGATTCGAAGGTTAAATTAACTTCATTAAAAAGCATTCACTTGACCAACTGTTCGTAGCACAAGAAATTCACTACATGTACATCAACATGTAAGCTATTTTATAGGATTAGGCTGGTGGGTAACAGACTTCTATGAAAACATTTTGCCCAAACAATGAAATGGACAGAATGCAGAGTTTTGGGTCTGGAGGACACTCGAGACTCTTGAAATTACTGGAATTTTTTTTTGGAAAGGCTAACATTAACTTACAAGGTTCTAAAATGATTTTCAAATACTGTTTGACTGTAAATATCCCGAGAAATAACCCCAGATAAATGGTGTCATCCATTTTTCAGTATCGGAAAGTTGTCGACTACTAAAGTTGGAAAATGACCTCACTGATGTAATGACTTGATGGCACACTGTGTATTGTGAATCACCTGATTAGCTGCATGTACATGTATGTTTAAAAGAACCATGAAACTAAACCATCAGACTAAATAGGGCATAGAGTTCACCAGACCGATGCCTTACGGGTTGTGGTCCAATGATCATGTGGCTATTACAAGTCCTGTAATGTGTACAGTAGTGCTTAACCCCTTGCGTACGGATGACGCCCTATGGCGCAAAAAAAACGTGCCAACAGGCCGGATGACGCCATTGGCCGCTGTTCGTGCAGTTTCAATCCATTGTTGGATTAAACAGTGCCACCAGGCCGGATGACGCCATTGGCCACTGTTTGTGCAGTTTTAATCCATTGTTGGATTATTGTGTATATGTTACGCTTGACTGCACAAACACATTGTAGTGGTTCACTTGGCTGCCAGAGCCGCCGCGGCACCCCGACGTCTCCCGTAAAATACCGTACTCATGGGGTTAAAGATATACACTGTACCATCCATGTGCTTCAATACATTGGATTGTTTTTGTTTAAACAAATTTTCAAATTGGTGAAATGATGGATTTTGTAATCATCGGGGATGATGAAAATTAGAAGACATTTTGTTTTTCCCTTGGTTGCTTTCACACATGTAATGCACAAAAAACATATGCCCCGCGGACACTGAATTCTTATCGGGCTGCACATAATTTGACATTTGTAAAGAAGTTCAAACTGAAATTGTTTTTTCTTTCAGTCTCATTCAAAAGTGAATTACTATTTGCTACAAAAAAAGAAGCAATTTTGAATTAAAATTTGAGGTGACTCTCAAAAACAGCATGGACAGTAGGCTTGGGCGATTCCATACCGGAATCGAGAAGAATCGATTCCAAATTCGGAATCGGAATCACGATTCCACTCTTTTTGAGGAATAGATTTTGAGGTGTTCCAATATGATTATTTACGCTGCCATATAAAATGTTTATCGTTCATAAAAAAATTATGGAACCAGGAAAGAAGAAAGGACATATTTGGTGACCATTTCGATGGAAAATGCTAGCTTTTCAGTGTTCCTTGATTACTATTTTCAGCTGTTTTTTCCTGGCAGCGCCGCAAAGGTGAGGTCTGATTTTGATCTTGCGCTTAACATTAACGTTACTCCTCATAATAACATTGTTAAAATTGGGGTTCTTATATTTGTTTTTGTTTTTGGTGTGCTTTTGTTCAGGATCGATTCCGAGTGGAATCGCGATTCCCAGACGGAATTGCTGGATTCGCCCAAGCCTAATGGACAGTGTATCTTTAAGGGAATTTAAGACATCTAAAATACTGTAATTTTTACTGGGCAACGCAGTCAAAACAAAATGTTGGCGTGGTGCTCTCTTTCTTTAAATTCTGTCTAGGCTGATTGTACCCGTCTTGGCCTTCGATATTCCCATACAATGCAAACAAGCTGCAACTGAAATGTCGTTCGGCGTTCCTTGAAACAAGAGATAAACCCATTGATGGCAACATATACAAATTGCTTGGTTAGGCAATAATGACAAACAGCTGATAGATTTCCGACAGATGGTGGCATTTAACGCAAGTTTCTTATTGATTCCATTTCAATTGTGTTCCCAACATGCTTCTTTTTTTTATCAGACACGTGTTTTCATTTGAAACTGAGAAGTTAATCGCCGTTTATTCAAAAAAATAAAAAAATTCACCAATGTCATTATACTTTAAAGTATAATGAGATTCATGCATTGCATTCTGAATAAGAATGTCTGTTTTTTTGTTTCCATTTGCACTTTAACTGAGAATTTATTATTTTATGTCAACACTAGGTATGCAGATCCAACTAATAAAATCCAGCAGACAGTTTGTTTACAAGGACTTTAAAGCGTGCTATCCGTCATTTTCTCTGCATAGCTGTCCACACATTGGGTTCTGAAAAAGAATTTTTTACAATCTCTTTATACAATCAGTGACACGTGAAATTTCCCCTTGCAATCCCATACGGAACGGAACGCAGCATTTCTATTCTACATAATCATCCCAAGGACTAATAACACATAAATGATGCCCAACATTAGAATTAGAAACACTGCAGTCTTATTTGTTTTAAGCGGGCTACTGATTGTCCCACACGTAACACATATGTGGGTTTCACACTACTTTGAACTTACCCGGGTAATTTATAACCCGGGTAGTTGTCATTATCCGGGTAGAAACTAACCCGGAGAATTGGTTTCACACTACAAAATTAACCCCGCAATTCTGCTTACCCACTTCAGCGCGCACCCAGGTAATTTGTAGCCGCATTCACACTATATGCGAATGGTAACCTGGAGAATGTGCATTGCTTGAAGAGCGACGTGAGAGCGAGAGCATGCAATGCAAATTGAAACTAGACATCTGGTACAGTGTTTGTGGACAAACACAGGGCTGTTTTGTTTTTTTGTGTTAAATTGTGATGAAAATGAAATTTCAAAAATTTCAAAAATCATAAAAAAATTGACGATGACGTCATCATGACATCATTTCAGATTTTGCATGCTAGTGACAGTATCTACCTACCCACTACTTTTCATGACGATCGGACCTATCCTTATATGTGTTTTAAAAAAGCACATTTTGGATGACGTCATCATGACGTCACACATTTTTTTCCCTTTTAGGGCATATCTTTGAGACCTACCAAAGCTATAACAAAAAGAATTTTGAAACTATCTTGTTTTGTTTGCGAGATATATTTAAAAGAATGTTACGATTTCAAAATTTCAAAAATTCATAACAAATCACGTGATGACGTCATCATGACGTCACTTTGGATTTTGCATCCTAGTACCAGTATCTACCTACCCACCAATTTTCATGACGATCGGACCTATCCTTATATGTGTTTTAAAAAAGCACATTTTTGATGATGTCATCATGACGTCACACATTTTTTTCCTTTTTAGGGCATATCTTTGAGACCTACCAAAGCTATAACAAAAAGAATTTTGAAAATATCTTGTTTTGTTTGCCAGATATATTGAAAAGAATGTTACGATTTTCAAAATTTCAAAAATTCATACAAAATGACGTGATGACGTCATCATGACGTCATTTTGGATTTTGCATCCTAGAGCTAGTATCTACCTACCCACCAATTTTCATGACGATCGGACCTATCCTTATATGTGTTTTTAAAAAGCACATTTTTGATGATGTCATCATGACGTCACACATTTTATTTCTTTTAGGGCATATCTTTGAGACATACCAAAGCTATAACAAAAAGAATTTTGAAAATATCTTGTTTTGTTCGCTAGATATATTGAAAAGAATGTTACGATTTTCAAATTTCAAAAATTCATAAAAAATCACGTGATGACGTCATCATGACCAAAAAGTTCGGGACACATTCTGAGCAGTTTGTCTAAGTGTCTGCCAAGTTTAAAGGCAATCGGGTGCACCAAAGTAGCCAAAGTGCCGGTAAGAAAGAAAACGTGCACAAATGCTATGGGCAAAAAGTCTGAAAAGGAAAAAAAAAAAAAAAAAAAAAAAAAAAAAAAAAAAAAAAAATCTTAACGAAAACGAGGGCTGTTTTGGAAAAGTTTCCAAAACAGCACAAAAATCAGATCAGCATTGGCAGCGTGCACGTGTAATCCTTTAACTGTGCGGTCTAGACTGGTGTAAGTGTATGTAAAATGTACTTATTAAGACAAGGCATCATCCACGGAAGACTGGTGCCTTTCATTAAGTTTACGTATAAATAAACTTATTAAGGCGAGGTACCAGCCACGGCGGCTGTACTATAAATTAATAAATTATGTCACCTTCGCAAAGCTGGCCGATAAAACACGACGAAGCGCACCCACCTACCCAGGTAGAAGAAAACCCGTCGAGCATTCACACTACTGATGGTAACCAGGAGAATCGTCTCAAGGTCGTCTTTAACCACAAGATTGGTGGGTTAACCCACCTCGTGAGCAGGGTTAGAAATTACGTGGGTTAAGTAGGGTTTTGGGGCAGTTAACCCGGAGAATTTCTAACTCGGAGAATTTCTAACTCGGAGAATTTCTAACCCGGAGAATTTCTAACCCGGAGAATTTCTAACCCGGAGAATTTCTAACCCGGAGAATTGTAGTGAGAACGCTCCACATTAAATGTTTCGTTAACCCGGCAATTACCCGGTTAAGAGCATAGTGTGAAACGGGCTTAACACGCGCAAATTCTTGGACTTGGCCCACCTTGTGAAACTTGGCAGACGGAAAACAGGGAAGGAATGCATTGATATGTAGGGGGAAAGAAGAAGAGGAGCTTGTAAATTGGATGTTCTGTGGAAATTTCACTAAAGTAATGGTTTAAAAAAAGAAACAAAATGAAAAAAATTGTAGAAATTTTGATGAAGTCCTGCTGTGTCCGTGCTTTTGGGGCGTGGCACCTGAAAAGAAAATGTTCAAATTGAATTGCTAATTTTTAGCTTCCCAATGAGATATCCCACCAAAAATAAATGTAGCTTAAAGTAACACAATTTAAAAGTCTCCTATTCCTACAGTGTATATGACAATCATCATGTGTAAAGCAAAGACCATTTTTGGCTTTTTTGGGGGGTTCAAAAATAGTATTCCTCGGTCATTCGTTTTTAGAAGGAAATCCATGGAGTTGAAATTTTAGCCAGAGTGGAGACATAGCAAGTTTAAAGATAAAGAGAATGGATTGAATTGTGCAGAGGGGCTGGTTTTTTTTTAATAAGGAGACCAGTACCAAATTCCATTGCAAGAAGTCCTAAATGCAGATCAAATGACTGTCTAATATTTATGCTGCAGAAGCTGTAGGTAATACACAGATATCCAGTCGATCAACATTGTTTTCCGCCTCAAGAGAGATGTTTTAAGCCTCAATTAAATTCCAACTCTGCAGCACCACAGAAGTCCTTTAAAACATTTGCCACTCGGTTTGTTTTCCCAGACAGACGTACTGATTGTTGCCTCCAGCAATCGCGAACAAACTTCCTCTACGTAGGTTTTTTCACTTTGCACTCATTGTGAGGGCGGAAATAAAGGAGGAGGCGGAATCAGCTGTTGTGTGCGGCCATGGCAATAACGCAGGCACTTCTCGTGCTAATGCCAAGGACTGTATGTCAACCAGAAAAACGGCATAGGCCGTGATCGCTTCAATGACCTTGTACATAGAAACTGTGCATCCACAAACATGATTACAGCATGTATAAATTATATCATAACTACAAAAACTTTGTGGCTCGGTATTTTCTACTGCACATGTGCACAATGGCATGGGTCACGGGTCATTAGGTATTTATGGATAACTAACGCGCGCATGAACGCACGTGTTAAAATTCAATCGGAATGGGCATTTGCGTAACATCGCGTGACATTACGTCAGCAATTTTATCCCGAATAACCTTTGACCTGGACTACTTCATCGAGATACTGAACTAGCTTTGGAGTGAAATTTTGCACAGGTTGTGAGAAAACAAAGACAAACCCTTGCATGTCCTATCAATCTCCAACTGGATGCTCCTCTCTTAAATATTTTCCTTCCTTAGGAAATTCTGACAACATCCCCCCCCCCCCCCCCACACGCTTCAAAAAAGCAAACATCTCAATCACCTAAGGTGTAAGTGAATATTCGTCAGCGTACAGCCTAGAATTTCTGCCGGGAAGTTATTTTGGGGTGATTAAGCTAGACTTCAATAGAGTCCTGCCGCAACCGATACACCTGCGGGCTGACACTGTTTTTTCCGATAAGGGTGACAAAATCATCAATTTGGTTATGCATTTAACATCGGCATAATGAAATTTAAACAGAAAAATTTGCAGGGAAAACTTCCCGAAGGTATTTTTATCGCTGAATATCCCTTTGAGGGGTTGTTTTGATCCGATTGAACAGACCCTTAAAACTGTCGACAGCAGTGAACAAAAAAACCGAGTCAGGTCTATGGCACTGGCCATCGGATTAAATCATTCAGCGTTTTCAGACTGCAGCATGCATAACGTGGCAGCCTGCACACGGTTATCTTTTATACAAATATTTTCTTTACAAGCAGGATGTACATGTCTTTTATTTGATTAGTCGGTGCATATATTTGACATCCTAGGTCTCCGCATACTGACAAATTTAATTACCAACAGTCCTTGGGAGATATTGTTTTCAGACAATGCAAATAGGCTTTTTGCAGAGCCGGACAGCTACATATGTACACATGCCGATTTGTTTTGGGTGATCCACGGCAATATTCGGCCACAACCCCCATGTTATTTCATCAGGGTCCGGAATAAGTGTTACGAGGAATGTGATTAATTACGATCTGAATGGTATGCCAGAGTGACCGATGTATGGATGGAGCCAGTTGACCGAGGAGAATACCACCGTGAGAACTCACAAACACGCTGGAGAGGTTCCGGGGATCGAATCTTGCTGACCTAGATCGGTCAGGTATTAAAATGCACAGCCGATTTGTTGTGTACGGAACGGGCATACAGAAATAGGCCGATAGGTTAAACAGAATACCGTTGCACTCTCGCATGCAATAAGGCTTTGTTCTGATTTGAAGAGGAACCATTTCCCTAATATCTTTCCTTGAGTCACGAGATTGAGATTACACAACAAACCTAGCTTTTCTAGAAAAGAATCCCTCAGTTTGTACTTCTTTTAAAGTATCAATTTATTAAGGTCTGTGTGTCTGTTAGAATACTTTGTGTTTCTGTTGTATTTTTTCTCATCCAAAAATATAGGAGAAAAAATAAATCAAAACAATTAATCTTTTCATACAACTTTTGAATACTTAAAAATGTATTAAAAGAAGAGGCAATTCAATATTAAATGCCAACATGTCACCAATTTAAAGAGGACTTCCAATCACAATAAATTATCAATTTGGGATGAAGAGCTTGAGTCCATGTACGGAGCTGAAGGAACAGGACGAAACAACCAAATTTAGAATGAAACGTTCAACTCTGAATCATTTATCCAGTTTCCATTTAATGAGTTTCACAAACTGATGCACGCCAAAATGGCAACAAGACATGAAATGAGCAGACATGAAATGTCGCGGCAACTCATTCATCTTGCATGTTATTTTTGGCTCGCTCCTCTGTGCCCCCCCCACCCCCCATCAGCAGCTGCCTGTTATTAGCAGTCTCTGTCATCGATTCGACCTGAAAACTATTCGTCTCTCGCTTGGATGGAGGGACATGGAGGGGCAGCCGCACAGGCTGCAGCGCCATTTCGCATCTTCATTTAGTGTGGACATCAACAGCTGAAATCAGGCGTTTAGTGGATATCGGGAAAACACAGACCATATTTAGTTGAAGGGGGAGGGCAGGGGGAGGGGCAGAGGGAAAGATGTAAGGGTGGGCAACATTTTTTCGAAGGTACTCATTTGAAAATTGCAGATCCAGCTATCTAATACAATGTCTAAGAACTACATGTAGAACCTACCGCTTTTGTTGTTTTGTGTCCAACCTTGGATTTAACGGCCAACAAAGCAAATCACTTATTTGGTATAGGTGGGGTGGGGGGGGGGGGGGGGGGTAATTAAGGAAGCAAAGAGAGGATGGGGGGGGGGGGGTCAATCAGAATTCTTTTTTAGAGTGAACAAAAATAGAAAACAGGCCGGAGCAGGATTTGAACCTGTGAAATTTGGATACCACACCAGCACTCTGCCAACTAAGGTACATGTACAATGTATGCCCTGTATCTAAGTTGGCCGTCTCCCAAATTGTCAATATCTTTGTTTCGGGGGCACTAGTCAGAAGTCAAAGAGACAATACTGTATAGCCAGGGATCACGATCCAACTTGACAACAATCTGGGAAACGGCAATGTGGGGATCACACGATGTCCATCACTTTTTCTCTTATTTGCTCAGGGGTAGCTTCAGTAGTGCTCCAGCACTGCTGCCCTCAGGACCCAATGAATACGGACGACGCCCACGGCCGCGGTTTGAAAAAGACCACCTGTCTATATGCGCATTCCTGTGCATACTGAATCCATTGTTTGCCTATTGTGTGCATTATGCTTGGCTGCACCCCATTAACAGCTGGACAGAATGGATTAATTCAGGACACACGGAAGGAAATTCCGGTTTTAGAAGTGGGAGGAAAACCCTTCGGAACATGTCAGCACCCGAACTGGTAGAAATTGAAAATTGTATTTTCCACTATGCCACGGATTGGAATCGAACCAGGACCACTAGAGGTGGAAGGCTAGGAAAGAGCCACATCATCATCTAAGGAAACTGGGACTATGGGAATGCGGGAGTATGAACTGTGAGATCAAGTTTGATGTGTCTGTGAT
Source organism: Hippasteria phrygiana (assembly GCA_037893225.1). Classification (NCBI taxonomy): domain Eukaryota; kingdom Metazoa; phylum Echinodermata; class Asteroidea; order Valvatida; family Goniasteridae; genus Hippasteria; species Hippasteria phrygiana. Next base: position 3,044,579 of record JAZGUH010000022.1, on the reverse strand, counting down.
GTTGAAGAGTTCCTCCTGCATACGTTAAATCAAATCAATTTAAACTGGACAGCACAGGAGGGAGGTGAGGGGTGGAATTTGGGTTTTGAAAGGGAAGAGAAAAAAGATGTTTTATTTAAAGAGAGCAGGGCGGATCCAGGGATTTTTTACAGGAAAATTTGTGTACATTTGCCCCAAAATACAAGTCTGCAGCAGACCAAGTTGCATGAGCACGCACTCACAAGGCCTTTGATCATTTACTCATCTGCAAATGTCATCACTAATAATTCCATCTCGGATGCAATTTACGCAAGGAGCCCCCCACCCACCCCCTTTGTGCTTTGTGTAATTGCTCATAACCCACTGAGCTCTGCACGAACTGCGGGCCAGTGCTCAGCGATGCAGACAGGCATGGACAGCTTGCTGCAGGACATCTTAAAAGGTTCACAGAACTGGATGTATTTTAATGTTTCAATAATTTCTCAAGGTGCCCCCACCTACAAAAAAATCACCCTGTGATTCTGGCTGTGAAGTTTAGCAGTAAACCTCTGCTTGCTTAGACTCTGCAAACCACACATATACACCATGATTTTTTTGTACAAGGCTTCGGACATCAGGCAAATGATAAGCAATATCTTAAAAGCCAATGACATAACACCCAGAATGGGGTATTTTTGTGGGCACGGGTATGCCCCATGAGTTTTCTGTCCTACATGTAAGCCTTACAAAAAAATACAAAAACTCCTAAAAATCTCTATTTCTTACATATTCATTACTGTGTCTGAATTATTTAGCATTTTTCCGATTTTGATTTAAAGCTTGAATAAATTTACTACATCTTAAGATAGATAATGGTTGATCCACAACAAGGTAGTTGTCGTTTTCCTTACAATCCATGCACACTACGGTAGCTTTAATCGTAGCTTTAATAACCCTGTCCTTTTAAGCCAAGTAAAAAAAAAACATGTTGAGAGTGCAGGTTTTTTTGAAAAAGGAAGTTAAAGGGGGGCTTTCTATTTTCACGATAGCCGCCTTTCCTTTTTTAAAATTTCTGACAACTGTCGGTTTTTCAACTGTTCAAAGATACAAAAGAGGAAGAGATATGGTGGACAAGAGAATTGAACATGTTTACAGCGGTTTTAATAGTTTTAGTATTAAAGCTTGTTCATGTATTTTATTTTCCAATGGATCGGTTGACATTTTGGAGTTTTTTTTTTTCCCCACCTCATTTTCACTCGTAAAAATGAAATAAAAAATCCAGGCGGTCCCCAAAAGAGGAAGCGGGCGGGGGATGCTAAACATTTTTTTTTAGTTCGTCTTATAGTACTGCTCCTGTCGAGACAATTTGAACTTTGTGTTACACTGTAAGTATGCCAAACAATGAGTAGCATATAGACTTTCAGATGCCGTGCCCTCACCAACCAAGAAACAAGTTAAAGTACTGTATACTGTCCGAGCTCTTCAATGAATTAATTTTCTTTTCAAGGCATTTATTCTTGGAAAATTCCATCTGTCACCGAATGAAATTATTTGCAGGCATTCAAGCAGACCTACTGTAGGTGAAAAAGTAGGAGAATGGCAGGATCAAAAAAATAAATAAAAACAGGACAAAAGTAGGACTTTGGAGGACAAAATCAGGAGTAGTTTTCGTTGATACTCACCCATGTCCACAGCACCACAAGCCTCGTTCAATGTCATTTAGCATGTTCTGTACTCACAACATTTGTGCTCCATCCTCAACTGAGCTCTTGGGCCTGCACCCAAGCCTTCAGTGTGATTTTTATATGACAGTGCGTAACAATGTTATGAAAAATATTCAATGAGATTTCATTTGTTTTTGCAGTTTTGGGACAAAAAAGTAGGACAAAATAGGAAAAATAGGAATTTTAAGAAAAAGTATGAGCAAGGTGAAAAAATTAGGAAAAGTAGGAATACCTAATAGCCTGTATTTGTTTTATACAACACCTGAATAAATCCTCGTCACCTGATTGGTCAGAGCACGACCGATGGTGTGAACGTGCAATGGAAGTTCTATTCACCATTGAATAGAACTTCTATTTTTGCGGTGTGGGACGAATAATTGAATGCATGTGATCAAGGATCCACCAATCAGAGGGCGGGGGTTTACTCAGGTGTATAAATGTAAATTAATATTGCAATCACGAACACCAGTTACAGGAAATACATGTTTTCAAATGTCAATATCAAATGACAGCAGGGTGAGGGTCCCAAGCATCAAGAACAGGCCTGTTCATTCTTGAACAGGCAAGGCAATCTCTCCTTAAGCAAAGGGCATTTGTACAAGAAAATATACAGGAACAATTCAAGGGGCATCAGGGCAAAGACCAGAGGCACCAGAGGCAGTTGCCTCCTTGAACTCCCAGGATAGGACTGCAAGAGCCACTTAGACCCCGTTCCCACTAGATCCACCAATTGCCGGATCTGATCCACCTTTTGCCAAATTGCCGGATCAGATCCCCCAATTGGTGGATCAGATCCTGCAATTGTGTTAGTGGGAACGCTAACCGTTATAAGGTGGATCAGGATCTGATCCACCTTTCTTGATCCACCTAAAGACCAGGATACAGATCCCCCAATTGGTGGATCAGATCCTGCAATTGGTGGATCACGATCAAGTGGGAACGCAAAAGGTGGATCTGATCCGGCAATTTGACCTGTCAACATCCGGCTGGTGCACGAAAGGCGCGAAAAGTTTGCGGTCTGATGAACAAAGAAATACGTTTAGGCGTGTAGCTCATGTGAAAATTTCCCACGTGCACGACATGCACAATAAACAACTACTGAACTACGGGCTGTATACAAAATGTGTCACCACGCGTGCGCGATGTAAGCGTGCATGCATCCATTCAGCGTACATGTGTATTCCTTTCGTTCCGTACTGGAAAGTCGTCCGCTTCTAAACCTTTTTTATTCGTCTAATTTTACTTATTTTTCCATCCATAAATAATTCCGTGTTAGTGTATAGCCTGCAGCGTGTCATAGAACAACAACAACCGTAGCAAAGTTTGAAGAAAATACGTTTGACGTCCTCCAAAGCTTCTCGTCTTTGGAAGTATCTACACCGAAGCTGTACCAGCACCAAGGGCAAAATCAGACCGAGAAGCATTTGGATTTCTTCCTCCATGTTGAAACTTCGAACATCAAAACATCGCACATGTATTTGACTCGTCCCAGCATGCAACGCTGCCACAGAGCGCGCGCTCAGCAAGCAAGCGCATGCGTAATACCGAACTCAGTGACCTTTCGGACTCGACACTTCCGTTCGAAAAGGTGGATCAAGCATAAGTGGGAACGCGACTTGCGGTTTCGTTGCGGTTAGACAACGGTCACACCAAAATGCCGGATCTTGATCCACCTTTTCCTAATTCGAGTGGGAACGCGGTCTTATATGCACTTTGCTACCAGTGCTGCTGAAACCAGGTCAGCTGTCAATCTTGCATGCAGAAGAAGGCACAGCCATATTCCAAAATGAGTACCCACAAAACACAGCCTAATATGGCCAAACAAAAAATTGTTGTGTTGCCCTCCGCGACCGACCCTAAAAGTCACAAAAGTCGGGTAGCATATTTTATATTATTTTATATATATATATTTTTATTTTTTTTTTAAAGAAATATTTAAAATCTCACCTTTTCCCGCACAAAATGAACAAGTTGATTAAAATCATTGTCTTTAAATCTCGCTTTTAAATAGCTTACTTCTTGCCTCCCGACTTCCGAGTTACACAACATGTAGTACTATTTAGATTTTTCAATTATAAAATGAAATCTACAAGGAAGAGCCCCAATTCTTGTAACCCCTCCCCGGCCCCACTCCCCACTACATCCACTTCATTCCCTTCATTCCCCACCCTGGTTTCTCCAGTTTTTAACCCCTTGCCACCGGTTGACACATACACGTGCGGATAAAATTTGCCACCTGGCCGGTTGACGTCTATGTGTGCCAATCTCTGCACTTTCAATCCATTATTGGGGTATTGTGTACGTTATGCTTGGCTGCACAAGCCTCATGTTTCCGTTTCGTTTGGCTGCACAACCCGACCTGGCGCCCCCCATCTAAAACCCGAGGTCAAGGGGTTAAACCATTACAAATTAAATTCCATCAAGTTTTACGCATGTGTGTTCAGGGAGGGCGCGTTCAGGGAGGGCGCGTTCAGGGAGGGCGCGTTCAGGGAGGGCGCGTTCAGGGAGGGCGCGTTCAGGGAGGGCGCGTTCAGGGAGGGCGCGTTCAGGGAGGGCGCGTTCAGGGAGGGCGCGTTCAGGGAGGGCGCGTTCAGGGAGGGCGCGTTCAGGGAGGGCGCGTTCAGGGAGGGCGCGTTCAGGGAGGGCGCGTTCAGGGAGGGCGCGTTCAGGGAGGGCGCGTTCAGGGAGGGCGCGTTCAGGGAGGGCGCGTTCAGGGAGGGCGCGTTCAGGGAGGGCGCGTTCAGGGAGGGCGCGTTCAGGGAGGGCGCGTTCAGGGAGGGCGCGTTCAGGGAGGGCGTGTTCAGGGAGGGCGTGTTCAGGGGGGGCGTGTTCAGGGTGGCGTGTTCGGGTGGAGGTTCAGGGGGGTTTCGGGGGGGGGGGGGGGGGGGTGTTCACGTGTTCGGGGGGGGGTTGACGTGTTCAGCAGGGGGGCATGTTCAGGGCAGATCCAGGGGAGGGGGAAACCCAACAAATAAGTTTGCTTTTAAACATCAGAGTCTCGGGGGGGGGGTTTAATGCTTACAGTTTCAGACCAGGCCAAGTTTGCCCGAACAAGACTAAAATCCACTCAAGGTACGGAGCTATAAAATGAAAAAGAATCAAAGATGCAAAAGGTAGGAATTAAGATTCCTTTTAAGCAGGAAAGATTGTAAGATAAAGGAAAACACACACAAGGCAAAGAATTCCATAGACGGGTCTTTCTATGGTAATGGGTAATAGGAGTGTGACATTTACCTCAAAATTAAAATTGCTTGCAGAAGATTGAAAGACTAAACATCAATTGAGGGGTACAATTACCTTTTCAGAAAAAGTAGTGAAAAGATAACTTTCTCTTGAACAATAAAAAAATAAAGGGTTGTGTGTACTGCCTTTAAGGGGTATTACCTACGTAACGGGGACGGACACATTGGTAGCCCCAGCGGTCAAGCAAGGTATTTGAGAAATTTTGAAATGTGTGTTTGTAAAGTGCAAATGACTATTGCAAATAATATCACTGCAGGAGGTCTCCTACAATTTCCCTTTTGGCACAAAAAATTAGTAATCCCTCCAGATCACTGTATTTTTCACATGGTCAATATATTTCATTTACCGTTTTATTGAAAGACAATGAATAAATGCAGAAAATCTGTCATGCCAGTAACTGAGTCTTTGGTGGTCCACTTCTTACTGCTTAATTTGTTATTAGTCAAGTCCATCTGTGTAATATGGCTCAAATTCAGAATGGGTGTTCCGCATTAGCATAGACTTACCCACGTAACATTGACGGACATTGAATTCCAAACGGTTACCAGGATCTTTGCACTGTGACACATAAATGTGGGCAGGTTTTTTTTATTAACCTACATGTAAATTCAGTCACTTTATGTATTTTAGTTCCCTAAAATTCCATGTGGAACATCATCAGGCTTAATTTTGTAGAAAGAATTTAAGAGGAAAAATATAGTGTAAAATGGTGACAACACAGGCTGAAGTCAACCTACATGTACTACATGTACTGTAGGCCTACTGCTAAAAAAGGAAGAAAATCACTACTTCAGACTACTTCCCACATTTTCTTACCATTAAACAAAACCTAGAGTTAATTTCAATAATTAATTAAAGACTGCTTGGGTATTTAAAAGTAAGTTTTTAGCTGGAAGAGTAAAAAAAAAAATAGATCAGGTGTCCTTAACTTTTACCGATTTGTGCCCAATTTCCGGACACCACGTTTTTTTTAGTTTCGGACTTTTTATGATACTAAAAAATATTTGACAGGCATTATTAGGATAAAAGTACTCTTCCAGTGTTTATTCTGAATTAATATGAAACATTTTAACTAAGAGAACGGGCAACAATGCATGATGAAAGTCGAGGGAAACGTCAAGGTGCGCCATGCTGAGGGGACTCCATATTAATCCGCGACCTAACGTTGGGCTAACATTAACGTTACACAAAACAGCCGTGAAATTGACACACGCGTTTTTGGCACAATATTGTCTCGTGAACAAACATCTAATAATTTTATCAAGAAACGAGTCATACAGAAAATAATAATTTATAACATTTGTTAAGTTTCAGCATGGTTTCAGTCACCTGGATTTGCAGAAAGCATGCGACAGCCTTGCCACTACGATCGTAATGGCGCCAGTGTCGTGGTCAACGACTGTTTCCATATACATGTACATGTACACGTTTTCGTGCCCGTTCATTAGCATTGTTTAAGTCGAGTTTGAATCTCTCAAGTTTAACTGAAAATGTTCTTTTTTACATAACATACAACCTCAGATTTCCCCTTGAGTATTTCCATGAACCATGTACTTCTGTTGTGCAAACAATATTACACAGGGTAACTGTTTCTTGCATATCTTGTTGCGTCTGTGTTTTTGTCCGTATCATGTTACGAGGGTAATGCCGCTGCCATGGCAGTAGGTATTGTGTCCGTCCCTTGTGTGATGATGTCGTTGTTCCGTTCCTTTTATTTTTGCCTGGGTTTTGAACACTGAAGTAGGACCATGTTTTATGATGTTTACGTTATTTCCTTTCACTAGAAACAATTTTGGCCTGTCTCATATGTGCTGAAGTCGTTTTATAAATCTTTGTCATGATTACCCTCGTAACGCGCTTACCCACGTAACATTGTTGACGGAATACCAAACATGAAACATCCGTCGGGAAGTTAGAAAGATAGTTCCCGAACACCGAGTCAGAAACCCATTTCAGTAAGTGAAGAATGCCATTTGAAGTCAACCAGGGATCTATCTATTTCTGAGTTGGCGCACGAGGTGAAATTACCTACGTAACGATTTGACGGAACGTTGCAACTCGGATTTCGTCGGCCGTTTTGAGAAAGTTTTCCATGGAAACATTCGCCGTCACGACATGTGTCACATCCAAGATAACAAAGCTAAAAAACAGTCATCATCGGGTTTGAATACAATTCTTCAATTTCGTTTTCTGGCAAGGGATTACCCACGTAACATTTTGACGGACACAGTTACGTGGGTAACCGTGTTCCGGACAGTCGGCATGTTTTTACATGCGAGCTCGCAGCAGGTGCCGTCTTACATTATTTACATGGGGGGACATGCAACTCTTCTTACACCATCAGTTTAGTTTATTACTGAGACTTAAACACAGGGAATTTGGAATAGTTTCCTGCCCATATAGAATTGTCACAATATTTAACACCATTTTAGGAGCACATTCTTTAGGTTCAAGTGAATAACAGACAAACACATCAACCAATGGTTTTCTTTTTATTTCTGATATATCTTTATTACATACATTATAATATCACACACAAGTTGTGGGTTTTTTATTTATGGTTTTTATAATAATATTCATGACGTTTTGTCCGTCAAAATTACCCATTACTGTAGAAAGACCCAGACACAGAATGAGGGAAAAGGCTATGGCATAGCTTTTCATTCTATACTGGTACATCTAGCTGTGGAAGTCACGTCGCTAACGACGAAGACTGTCGGTGGTAATCAATGTGGCGTAGACGTAGGTGGGCAGCAAGTCCAGCTGCGCTCGCACAGGGTCTCCTACATAGGTCACACTGGAACCCGGTAGAGGCTGCCTTTTCTGGCTCTTTCCTCCTAAAGTGGACCCTCACACCAAAAAATGCTTTTTACGGACGTCCACGGATGTTCTTTCTACGGCAGCATTGCGATTTTTTTAGCAAAATCGTGAACACCCGGGAGAGGATTTTGTGGTTACGTTGGTACAAAGGGTTCTTACGACTTCTGACGGTTGCGTAACAGGGACGTGACGGTAGCGTCACGGTTCACCTCCCGATTCCCTACGGACCCTCACGATTGCGTACCGGTTGCGTGCAGGTTCCTTCTGGAACCCTACGGAGGAAATACGGTGGCGTTGAGGATATCCCCAATTCACAGCGGTTTATTACGGTTTAGTACGGACTGCTACGGCTTCGTTGCGGATATACACGGCGGAGATACGGTGCCTCTACGTTTGCTTGCGGTTCCGTATGGTTCCCGGCCCAGAATATAAAAACAGGGGGGCCCCCCCGCTCTCCCCTCATTCTGCTGCTGACTTCCAAGAGATCGCAAGGAACCGTTGAGCTTCCGTAAGGAAATCACTGTACATTCTTGTTAATACATAACACACCGCAACGCTTCCGTAAGGAATCGTAAGGAAACGTAATGAAACGTAAGGAAACGTAAGGGACCTTGGGCTTCCTTCAGGAATCGTGACGCAGCCGTAGTGTACCGGGAGAGGAGAATTGTTACGAATCCTTGCGGATGGTTAAGATGGCCTTACGGAGTCTTACGGTGGTGTTACGGCAGTTGCGGAAGCGTTGAGGAGGCGTTGAGGAAGCGTTGCAGTCTAGATTTCCGTAGCACTGCCGTAATTTTCTTACGAGAGTTTTGGTCTGAACCAAAACTCTCGTAAGAAATTACGACCCCTCCCAGACGCTTAAGGATCCATACGAATGCTCCAGAAAGTGCTGAGGATGTCCCAGGTGCTACAAGGAATGCTCCCGGCTTTTTCACCGCAACGCCGCCGTAAACGTCGAAACGACCCCGCAAGGCCGGTGTGAGGGCGACTTAAGGCGGGATTGATGAATCAGTTTGTTCCGATGCTCTTCAAAGTACTGGATCGCCCGATGGACATTCTTTCGCCAAGATAGTCGATCCTGTGCTTGAAGCTCCCATGTTCCTGGATCGATATCACAGCTCTTTGAAGCGCTTTCTTGGTCTACCAACACTACATTGTCCCTCTGTCAATTCGCTGTAGAACAGCTGTTTAGGAATACCGCTGTTGTCCATCCTCACCAGTTGACCCGCCCATCGAAGCTGGCGTTTCTTGACCATACTTTCCAATGATGAGCAGCCAGCTTTAGATAGGACTTCAAGATTGGTTACCTTATCTTTCCAGGTCACGTGAAGGATTTTGCGCAGGCACCGCTGGTGAAACGTCTCCAGTTGATGAATATGACGAGAGTAAGTTGTCCAGGACTCTGCACTATACAGCAACATGTTTATGACCACGGCTTGATAGACGGCCATCTTTGTTTTCAAGGTGATACTGTGGCTGTTTCAGACACGGTCATAAAGCCGGCCAAAGGACACACTAGCCTTAGCTATGCGATTGGAAATCTCGCGGTCCAGTTGGCTATCGCCAGACAACACGCTTCCTAAATAGGTGAAGGCATTAGTGTTCTTTACCTGACAACCATCAACAAGGACACATGGCTCAGTTCGCTCCAATCGTGGCGGTGGCCGATACAAGACTTCAGTTTTCTTAAAATCAGTTTTCTGAAATCACCACGGGTCCGACCCGTGTAGACTTCTTAAAATTTCAACACGGGTCAATTATGCTACCTTTTCACACTACTCAACGTGGTTACACGGGTCGAACTCAACCCAGAGGTTTTTTCAACACGAGTCAAACTTCTCTACATGGGTCGAGAGCTTTCAACCCACCTCCCGAGCAGGGTTGAGTTTCAACCCGGGTTGAGCACTCCACACGGGTCAGTGCCGTGTTGAAATGTTGCAGTGTGAAAAGGTCAGTCTAGTTAACACGGGTCGGACCCGGGTCCAACACCGAGATTTTTCGTAGTGTGAAAAGGCCTTAAGCTTCCTCAGGCACTTGATACGGTAATGCATTTGTTTGTTAGGGTTTAAAACAAGTCTGTTGGGCCCAGCCCTTCCAAACTATTTGTGGATCCACTCATAATGTTTATGTATGTTTATTATATTATTTACTCCCCCTCCAGAAACCCTCTCCCAAACGAACAGTCATCGCTTTGCGCTGATTTACGCCGCTGAAAGCATCTTTGCAATGCAAAAATAAACAGCAGTCAAATACAACCAAAGTTTCAAATACAACCAAAGTTTCAAATAAAGCTTCCCCTAAAAGTAATCTGGACTTCACCAGGGGGGGAAAAAGGCAAACATTAAACAGCTCAATATGGAGTGTGTAAATTCCCCATTCCCATCCAGAATCCATTAACAAACACACTGAACCAACCAGGCATGTCACTATACATACATTAATATATTGAATTCTTTTATTAACAACTCCCCAACATCCGTTCTGGGGCGGCAAGTTGAAAACAAATTTGTCATCCGTGATCAAATGATGAAAGGAGCATACATGTACATAACGGGCTAACCGACATTTACTTATGGCCACAACTTACAGGGTAGGGGGGAAAAAGAGATCCGACGAAAAATACTCTATAATAGCTTCAGACAACTTGACATAGCCATTGTGCATGCTTGACAATGCATTCTGGGACACAGAATATATTTGGGTCGGCGTTCCCGTATGCATCCTCACTAATGGACTCTAACTTGTAAACTACCTGAAGTGATTTTGAGGCCTTTCTACGTGTCGCGTTGAAATTTAGTGTCCACACAGCCACTAGGCGATGTTTCTCAGCTACGCACAGATCAACCTCAATATCCCTGATTCACAACAACTGTCAACAAAACATCCGATGTCTAAAATTTTAAAATCAGAAAAAAATCAAACCCGACATACACTTTTTCACTAGCGTCTTCCTTGATTCCCTAATGAATATTTCCCTCCACACATCCCACTTCCCACATCCATTCCTTTTCTCTCACCTCCTCCCTCTGTTCCAGGCTCTCCCATCTTACACATCCACCCCCCCGTCCCCCCTGTATGTTGTACAAGTGCAAAAACTTTATCCATGGATTAAAAAAACCAAAAGAATGAAACCCCAACTTCTTTGCTTCTTTGTTCCTCAATTCTCCAATTGCTTTTTGCCTTGTTAAATCATAAAACAGGAAACAAAAAATCATCAGGGAACAGTTATCAAGAAATATCCCCATGCGAAAAATGGATGTACATGTATGCCACAGATTCCATGTGCCACTTTATCAAAAAACGTACCTTACAATTTTTATTTTTTAACAATGAAAGAATGTCCTTAATTTAAAGACACTTGAACTTTGATATACATGTGTATGTATTTGGGACATGGACACATGTGACTATACATGTAGTTACTACATGTACGATTGTTTGTCCGAAAACCACAAATATGAGTTTATCCCACAGGGCTATAAAATGACATGGATATTGCCAAGACATGAAAGGTTGCGTGGGTTCAAGTCAAACATGTACCAACAACTTTGGTGATTTAAACTGGCTGTCTGTTGTACTTGACTAATGTAATTTATGTGGCCTGGTTTCGTAATGACTGTTTTGAAACATGGTTCAACTTCCGAGGAGTTTATACATGTACATGTAGGTGGGGATAGAGATTTAAGCAGTGAGAGGCACTTCAGATGCACTTTACTGGAGGCCCTTGTTGTTGTGTTTTAATTTGAATTCTCAACAGAGAGCAGGGCGGTGGTGGGGGGGGGGGGGGGGGGGGAGGGAATTGCTTTCCAGTACAAAAAAAACACCAGCCTCTTGACTCCCTCATGAATATCCTTATTGTATGTGGGTTACAACAATAAAAGCTTATTCACACTAGAGTCTGTCAACCCGGGTGAACTTTGGGGCTGCTTGTGGGTTGAATCTCAATTTTTCAACACCATGTTCAACACTGTGTCGTTTCACACTTGTTAGTAGTTCAACCCAAGATAAACTCACCCCCCTTGCTTATTTCACACTACTGTTTTCAATGTGGGCGAGACTTTGAACCGTGGCAAGAAATCTTATACCTGGTCTGGGGTGGTGTTAATTTCAACCCAGAGCAAAACCAATTTTTGGGGGCTCACAGGGGTGGGTGGGGGGCAGGGTTGAAAACTGATGAAGTGCGAAACGTGCATCAAGTTTTGTCCAGTGTAAAAAGGCCTCAAGTCCTCACACAGACCCACGAAATACACGCTTTCACAAACTGACACACAGACCTCCTCTACCCTTGCATTCTCCAGCCCTCGGGCTGAAGCATTCGCTCTCAAGACACATTTACTCTGAACACACAACTGCAATTTCCTTGGTTTAGTGTTGAAAGGTACCAAGAGCTGCCAATTGGTTTCTGGAAAACACACCCATACCGGGGCCCAATTTCACAGAGCTGATGCCCAATATATTGCTAAGCACAGTAAGAATTTAGCTTAAAGCAGGTTATCAGCCAAGATAGCAATCAAGGCATATTGCCTGCGACTGGTTCCTTGCACTATCTATGCTTAGCACGGAAATGAAACTGAGTTCGGGCCATAATTTAATAGAGTCACTTCAGTGCAAAATATTGCTTTGCAAAATTTTCCTGCTCAGCTCAAATTAGCTGATAACCAGTAAAAATCAGTGCAAATCACATGTCATTTTGGGTGGTAACCTGCTTTAGCTAAGAAACCTTTTTTTCTGTGCACAGCCACATTTTTTGCACAGCAGCCCTATGAAAGTGGGCCTGGATGTTGAAGTCAAAGAAAATATTCACTTGCTTGACAGAATGACTTCAAAAGCCGGAACTTTCTCCAACACTACACTTGGAAACTGCCAATTTCTTTCCCTTGTTCGCTATTCAAAGCAATTCTGTCAATTGGAATCTTGCCCAATTTACTGAGCCAACCATTGCTCCAATCTTTTTTCTTCTTATTTAGTCATCCCTCAACAGCCATCCCTTCGCCGTAAACGGCACTGAAGATCAGATAAGTTAATTTAGCGGGCTGCCAGACATCCGCTTCTGTGGTCCCTTCTGGGGCCTACATGTATAATCCTTTGATGGCGTACAAAGAAACCTGGATTACTTTTCCTTGGGTCCATGTTATTCTAACCTATTTCCACTATCCGTATCATCCACACTGAATGGAGAAATCAATCCCAGCAGGCCTGCATGCGGCACAGCCTCACACTTCAACTCTCAACACAGCTCACAACTCCCCCCCATCCATTTGTCCCATCAGCAAGATTTGTTTTTCCTAAAACCTTTACGTCAAGTACTCCAATGCCGGTGAAGGATAAATTGAAAATTGCTGCACACCTTCCATTTTGAGAAGGAAAATGTTTCACATGCATTTCAAGCCTAACAGTGCTGTTTCTCTCAGAGTTGTGTCTATTATAAAGCCTTTGAAAAGCCATTAGAAAAGGCCATATTTCTGAGCGAGAGAGGGCTGCAACAACGCCATTTTGGGGGTACAAACATAAGTAAATTCCCAGTAACCGTACTTATTAAAGTTTACTCAATGCTTTAATTTTAAAAAAATTACATCTCTACAATCTGAAATTTTTCAATTAAAGTAGGGCTACTATAGACAAATCTACTTCAATAAATGTGAAATCACTATTGTCTGTACCAACAAAACCTAAAGCACTGTAATATGCCCTGTAATGTGCTTTGCGCAACTTTATTTTGGCAACGGTTAACATTACTTCGCAATCGCTTTAGTAAGAGAATTTTGCAAGCATCCTTACTACGGTGACATATTGTCTTAAAAAAATATGTGAATAAAATCATCTCATGTTACATGTAAACCCTGAGCCTATCAATCGCCAAGTATCAAACTTCTGTACACATCATTCAGTTCTTATTTAACCATTCCAAATCTTTGTTCCAAAAACGTACTATTAAAAGAAACACAAAACTTAAAGGTAAAAAATACAAGGCATTCTTCAATTCCATCATAAATAAAAGCAGACAGTTCTTACATTCCGATGTCATATAAAGCTCTTTTTTACAATATTTGATTGTACATTTCAAGTATAAAGGTTGAATAAAATGATTAAATAAAGCATCTATTCTTTACAATTTACATGATTAACATGAGCTGTACATTTTGAAACCTGATTTCTTGATCGCCTGTATCTGACCAGCCTGAACTACAATATTGCACTGTCACAGAAAAAGCAGCAATGATCCTTTTTCTGAAAATACCTGCATGATTGCTTCTCAACTGTGTGTGACCGATGATGACTGTTAAGCCTGGTTTCCATATAATCGCAATGAACGCCGACAGCACGCAAGATGGCAAGTCGCAGACGTCCGGGCAGAGACGGTTCTGGCCGTCATTCGGCTGAAAATTTTCAACAAAATGGCGTCCGAATGCTTGAAAATGTCTCACTGAAAGGCGTTTTTTGGTACTTCACACTTTTTTGAAAGCTGAACTGATATTTCATTTCGATAGATTTCAATTACGGGCAGCTATTTTACTTACATTTATGCTCATATTTCTTGGTCAAAGGATAAAATGGGTCAAATTTGTGGAACCCAAGCGGTGAGAGACATCGTTGAATGCACAGCATGCCAGTACGTGTATTTGAATAGGCCTACTCTCACGACGCGACGGCGACAGCCGGCAAAGTTGAACTTGGTTGATCTTTGCCGACTGTCGCCGTCCATGTTGGGAAAGTCCCCGATGAAGTGTTTCCATTTATCAGCGTTGCATCGGGGACTCTTTGGCGACGCTGTCGGCGATTATAACGACTATATGGAAACCAGGCTTAAGTCTTGACAATCGGCTACAATCAATGAAAAACCTCACCAACATTGTCAATGGACCTATTAAGTAATAATGGTGCATCATGGAGACATGCAAAAATATTACCACGTTGTATTATACGGTTTCTCTGACAAAATGTACTTCATACGTAAGATGCTTATGTTGAGGATTATATTTACTTTGTTTTAGGGACCTAAAGGAAACCATTGCAGTTTCCTTATGAGTTTGAACAATTTAGTGTTTGTGTTTGTCGCAAAAGCAGGCAGTTGTGATCCCATTTTGTATGAAATTAAATGTACGCCGTGACACAACACCACACTGTTTCATTCCCACCTGGCTTCACAATTTCAATAAGGTAAACTCGCTGAACAGCATTACTTCCTAGGTCCATTTGTCCCACCTTCTAACGCTAAAATGTCACCTCATTCACTATACTTGACACACAAAAATGGCCAATCTGAAATACAATCTATGCACTGCAACACAAGTTCATTTTCACAAAAAATATTGGCTAAATCCTTTAACTTCTGTCAAGTTTAAGTTGGTGTTTACACCTTCATTATTCTGTTAGATGAGCTCACATTTTTCGGAAATACATAAATACTGATACATTTTTTAATGGGTTTTCCACCCATTACAGTGGAACGCCGCTATAACGAACATCGCGGGATCCACAGATTTTGTTCGGTCTAGTGATTTTCAGCCGCCGGTTACTTGAGGACGTTGGATTATGTAATTACATGTTCATACTTTCTAAGCTTACCGAATTCTAAAGCAGCAGTTGGCTTTTCCCTTCTATTCCTTGGGGAAATAATAGCCACCTGTCACTCTTCAACATAAAGCTGCGGCCGTTTGGGAATTACAAACAGCCCAAATGACCAGTAAATTATATTTTATCCGTTGCCTTTCTATTTTTCTAACAACAATGTTCGTTAAGTTTTGTACACAAAAATTTGGGAGCCAAGGATGGTGTTCGGTATAGCCGAATGTTTGGTATAGCCGAATGTTCGGTATAGCGGCATTCCACTGTATACAACGACCATGGTAACATGAACATGTAAGTAAATCGACAGCTAAATACTAACTGTTTTTCTCATTATTTCTTCAATAAGTATTAAATTAATAGAAAGTTTAACAGGGTTATTTCATGGCACAAACAAAACCACCAAGTTCATATTAACCTTACTTGTAAAAATAAATGCTGTTATGAGCCATTAGAAAATAAAGATAAGGATGTACATGTACATGTATCAGCAATGACATTTGTGTTGTACACACTGCTATAAGACTCTTTTTGCTACATGTAATATACACACATGCAAACTTTTGTTTCAGAGGGCAACAAATGTTCCTTAAAGTTACACTTAAATGCGCGGAATTTAATTGTGTACATATTTACAAAATTCTCAAAGCAATGATGGTAAGATATAGGGTGGCCAGTGCTAAAATATATACAATCTTATACAGAATGAATTAGGAAGAACCCCCTGGTGACTGTCGAGTTCGACGCCCTTAAAATATGACTTTTAAAATGAAAAATAAATAGGAACTGTGTGTGGTTGTATTCTCCCGAGAAATCCATAAACATGGCAGATAGGAAATTCCTCTCAGCTAGTCTATTCCGTGTTTTGAAGTGATTTGATAGAATCCACTGTTTGTGGTAGGCGTCTTGGGAAAAAAAAAGTGGCAACCGTCTTTGAAAATAAGCATGGCAACCACTCCAAAAAGTGAGGGAAAAGGGGCCTCCTTTCTTTCCTGGATTAAGGGCATGATGCTGAACGTGTTTCGAGGGTTTCGAGGGTTTGCAGTTTTTGGACATCAACCCTAACCGTCCCAAATCCACCAAAATCTAACACCTTGTTGTGTTGTTTTTTGATGGCTTCAGGGCTGTACAAAGAGTGTGCCATTGGTATACTATAACAGTGTACATTCCCAGTATTAAAAAGTGCCACAGGGTTAGGGGTTAATGTAACAACTTCTGACATAAAATATGTTGCCTTGGTATTTGCTTGGAGTTTACTCAAAATGTGTCATCTGTGATTTACTACATTTGGCAATCCCCTACAGAGATTGAGCTGAAATACACTGGTATTGTCAAATGTACTGTTGGATTGCTCTTCTTGGGGGAAAAACATTCTCCAAACAAAGGTTTTTTTGTCACTTTTATTTGTTTGGCACTTGTACACTGGGTCAAGTCTCTAACATTTACAAACTCTACACAACTACAGTACTTGACTTTATAAGTTCACTCGTCAATAACTTACCAATCTTATTTACATGTAAAAAGCAACTTTTTTTCGATGACTAGATATTGTCACATGTATCTAATTAACCACTTATCAGTGAAATTAAATTATCATTTGAATACATAAATGAACTTGTACTTTACATACGATTTAGACTGGATCCTCTCTCGCTCCACGGCGTTGTCCAGTGTCCAGATGAATGTAATATCCATTGTGAGGGCGCATTCCGGTTGGGTCATTGCTGTTGGTGGACTTTAGCGAGTTGCGCGTACGACGGCTGTGAAAGCTGGATGTACGCATGCTGCTCTGGCGTGAGTACATAACGTTGCGTGTCCGACGGCAGAAGATGAAGGCAATGTTCCTGCGGAAGTTCTCGCCCACCAGCGTGTAGACGATGGGGTTGATGATGCTGTGCGAGTACATGAGGACCCAGGTGATGACGAAGACCAGCGTGGTCATGTCTGTGTAGTCCTCCAGACTCGTCAGGACAAACTGGAATACGTAGAAGGGGAGAAAGCAGAGGATAAAGACGATGATGATGCAGATGACGAGGATGGCCACCCGCCGAGCGGCCCGGTGGGACGTGTTCTTGGAATCCTGCATGGGGTTCATCAGCAGCTGCTGCAGGATCAGTAGGTAACAGATGCAGACGATGGTGAGTGGGACGCAGAATCCAATGATGATGGTGTAGATGATCCACCACTGGATGTCACCTTCCAAGTCATCGGACACCAGGGCTATGCACATGCACCTGTCTTTAATGCACAGGTGCTTGGTGTAGATCCACAGCGGCAGTGTGGTCATTATGGCCACCAGCCACGTCACCCCGCTGGTGATGCGGCCATTGCGTAGCGTCCGAAAATTCATGGATTTGATAGGCAGGCAGATGGCGAAGTACCGGTCTATGCTCAAGATCATGACAAAGTAGATGACCAGGAATTGGGTCATGGCATCCCATGGCACGATCAGCCGGCACAGGAACTGGCCGAAGACCCACTCCCCGGCCTTGAGCTGGTGTCCAAGGAACAGGAAGGACACCATAAAGAAAAAGTCCGCCAACGCTAGGTTTAGTATGAAGTTATTGGCCAGGGTCTTCATGTTGGGAAAGCGGATCAAGATGACGATGATGAAACCATTGCACAACAGCCCCAGGCTGCATAGGATGCACACCACAATGAACGAGACACTCTGCAACTTTTCAAGAAATAAGTTGTTCGCGGGAGCACTCTGGTTCGTGCCGTTCAACCCCATCAATGTCGTCAGTGTGTCTGCATATCCCGTGGTGGTCAACATGAGGCTTGAGCTTTTCTCCATATCGACGTGTCACAAAATTACCTCCTCGATTCAAAATCGGTTTCACGTTTGAAAGCCGTGTCAACTGCACTCCTGTTTATATACGTGACTGGCTAAGATGCATCATGGTTGAAAACACTACCAGTCTTTCCAGGTGGCTGTTTTTGCCCGGTCAAGTCAAATGGCATTTCCGAGGATTAATTTCAGTGCCAAGTTTGGTCATACGAGCACGGTGCTGCTGGATTTCCTTGCGACCAAACAGAATCCTTTATAAACAATGTTTTTGTCCAATTCACCGCAGAACAAGCAGCGTGTTACTGGAGACTACAGGAAAATGTAGCTTTACAAATCGTGGCCTATAAAGTGGGTAAGAGGTGTTTGTTTGTGTAGTACTAGACTCGGTGGCAAACAAACTTATCCATGAAATTGCCACGCACCAGTTTTGCCCAGGTGCAGAAAACAAAAGTGTCAATCAGAGTTCTTGATAGGTCCGAACACCAGTGTGAGCAAATGACAAAAATACCTATTGGGTAAATGTTTCTCAGTTTTTTGGAGAAAAATTGCACTCTGGAGGAAGAGGTGAATAGGCAAATGAAATGAGACTGTGCAGTCTATTCACTGGGCACTTACCAACGAGGCGGGCAAAGATGATTGCGATAATTGCAGTAATTTCCACAACGTTTGAAAACCCTGGACTATTGGATAGACCGTATCTTGCAGTGTCTCCAAAATTCTACTGCGCATGAAAATCGTTCTCTCAATTTCGACCAAGAGGGTGTGGAATGGCCCCAGAGAAAATACTTGAGCTACTCACGGATGGACAAGGACTGTCTGACGATGGCAACTGTTCCACAAAAAAGTAATAACCAAAAACACATGAGAAACTATCACTGATTTCTCATCACAGTTTCACAAAAGGAGTCCGGTTGGCTGGTTTCAATGGACAGTGATGATGGCGATCTCATTACAGTCTATTTGCACAGTCGGGGGGAAACGCTTGTACGAGCATCGGCAGCTAGAGACAAATTGGCGCGATGCTCACATCCACTCCGTTCTGGGCAAGGGGTTTCTGACAGCGGAAAGATGAAGACAGGATGCTCAAATTGTTCACGATCGAGCAGCGACCGAAGACCAACCTTTGCATTCAATCGCGCACTGCTTGAATGAAGTGAGTGACGGACTCCAAGTTTGTTTCAGATTCTTCAACTGATGCCGATTCAGTTTACTCGATGAAACTAAAATCCATTCAGCTGTCAGCTATCAGTAGGACTGCTTTAGCGTAAATTATCCAACAGTTCTCTGGCTGAAAACATTCAGTCCGTGCCGAAGCATGATGCCATTAGCGCGTAATAATACAGCCAAATAGGTTTGTCGCTGCATGTGGCAAAACTGCCCTCAAGGTGAACATCAAGTGGGCTTTATATCGGATCAGTTATACACCCATGCGACTCAGCAAGGATGTACTGCAAACTAAATGGACCTCCCTCTGAGCAACATCTAAAACACTAGTGGTAGTCTGGCGAAACCCAAGAACGGATTGGCTGATGGAAATAGAGTCTGAAGGGAAACACGATGTCACACGCATGTAGTTTCCAGTTGGTGTAGAGGGTCTGGCCAGGAAGCCAATGTTTTGTTTTCACAGTAAATGCCCTGGCTGGCGACTTCACGGCTTGGGGGATTATCTCTGACTTGGTGTATCCTCAACCTCAACAGTTTGCATCGTTTTACAAGTTTTCTTACGCAGACAGAAATGAAGACTCTGAGAATAATAGGGCATCACACTGTTTGGGTTTGTTTTTTTTTGGGGGGAGGGGGATGTCAATATGTGGACTTAATCTGAAACGTATCCCGGCTTCATACTGAGAGGATAGCCAGAATACGTGGATTTCGGACGTGGCTCTCCTGCTGTGCACAGTTCCTTGCTGAATCACCGAACCAGATTTACCGGCACGGCAGATGTGAGATG
Source organism: Hippasteria phrygiana (assembly GCA_037893225.1). Taxonomy (NCBI): domain Eukaryota; kingdom Metazoa; phylum Echinodermata; class Asteroidea; order Valvatida; family Goniasteridae; genus Hippasteria; species Hippasteria phrygiana. Next base: position 3,024,526 of record JAZGUH010000022.1, on the reverse strand, counting down.
GGTGTTTCTGGTGAATTGTGTTAAATTTGGTGGTAGCCTGCTGGTCCCCACATTTATGACTGGAAGGATGATGAAAACCATTCCGCGTGGGTTTAATACCCTGATAATGCATCAGTGCGTGTCACTCCAGGTCACTCCAGTCCACGTATCTACATGTACACAGGTTTCTTTGAACAATAACGGCCAACAATGATGTCGCTGGAGTGAACCACCAACACAACAGTTGGCACAACGGTGTTAGCTTTGTCCCTCGACTTGATGCAGTCAAATTCAGTGTAACCTCGAACTGCGGAAGGAGAAACGCTCCGGTGTGGTTAAGAAGTGTTATTGCGAGAATATTACCGCAGTAGCTCAGACTCGATTAAGACTGTGCAGAGGGTACTCCTGCTGATGTTTCAGACTTACACTGCCAGAGAAACTCAATGTCCAGAGGATGGTGATAAGAAGCAAAGCTGATGTTTCTCAGTCTGCTGTTCTCAGCAGAAATGCAGTCCATCCGTTAAGTCTGAGAGCATTTCCCCGCAAGAAAAAGGAGGCAAATATGTTGAAGTGCCCCGGCCTTCTCACCGTGTGAAACACCACGGTATCTTCTTCTTGTATGGCCAAGCATTACCGGCCAGCACAACTTTGACACATTGGAGACTGATGCACACTGCATCAAGGGGTCTCCCCTATATACACAGGACTCATCAAGCCCGCCCTCGCTTGACTAGTCAAGCCACAGCTGGCCGGGGAGGTGGAGCTTAGAGAAGAAAGTTAATATGCAAATAGCTTGTCACTGCCACAGAAGGATCGATTGTTACAATAGGGGTGTCCACAGTCAGAGGGACACAAAATACACACAATGAGAATAGAGATGCATGGGCACACAGCCCTGGTTGAAAATGTTTCACTCCGAATAGATTCATTCAGACTACATGTAATAACTGAATAATAGGTCTTTACATTGCAAACTATAAACCATTCTAGATTTCTTCCTACAGGAAACCATGAAGGAAACAATGTCAAACTTGAACAATAACACGTAATCGGAGAGTTTTACTTGGACAATTGGGTAATGCCATGATTAGGCTGACATGTCTTAAAAAAACCTCTCGTGTCACAAGAACAAATCATGCATCAAATAAAACAGGACTGAACGTCACTTCAATGGAAAGGAAATTTAGTCAGTCCTTGGACTATTTTCATGTGATCACCCCCCCCCCCCACCAAAAAAATTCAAATTTTGTAAAAATAATAGGTAGATTTCGTGAAAATTAAATAGTGATCCAAAATCTACAGCAGTCGGAGTCACACAACAGCCAAAAACAAAAACAGCAACAAACCACCCCCCCCCCAAAATTTTTTTTTTTAAAAAGACGTGAAACAGCTTCCTTGAAAGTGATATTAGTTTTCCCCGGAACATCCTGTTCTTGCGCACTTGTCAATTAGTTCTAATATTTGATGCACTGAAATACTGCTTGGATTATTACAAGTAGTGTATCTAGTTGTCTGGGGCAATTTTCTCTCCGTCATCAATCATTTAAAATCTGAAATAAAGCTGTAAATAACAAGACAAGGTTTTTCAATTTTATAAAAGAAATCCCCTTGAAAGAACCTTCTATTTGTATTAAAATCATGTTGACAATATTGGGGAGTCGGAAAATGTAATGCGAGTAACCAAGATGTTTTTCTCTCATTAAAATGTAATGTGAGTAAAGCCCCAGTCCCACAACTTACGACAGGCTGCGACTGGAAATCACAGGCAATCTTAGAAAAGTCGTGCCACAAGTCTTGGGTGGTCGTGGGTGGTCTTGGATATTCGCACGACCGAAATCAGTCACAGACAGGTTTTTAAACTGTTTAAAAACCTGGCTGCGACTGAAGTAGTCGCATCTTGTCGCAGCCTAGTGCGATGGTCGTGGGACAAGTCTTGGGTGGTCCTTCCTTGTCGCGGCTGATCGTAGGATTCTCCTGTCGTACGACAGTCGCACGACTACTGGCACGACTTGTCGTGGTGCTTAGACCTGATTGCACGACTAGATGCACGACTAAGCAAGACTAGTCGTGCGACTCCACGACAAGTCGTACGAATAGTCGTACGATTGGTCGTAGCCAGTCGTGCGACAGGACCTTACCACTTGTATGTAGTCTTGGGTAGTCGTGCGACAGTCATGCGATTAGTGGTGCTATCAGTCGGAAACAAATCTTCTACAGGTCGCACGACTGGTCTTACAATGTGACTGCTAGGCTCAAATCGCAGGAAATATTCACGACTACCCACGACCGGCCTTGTCGCACGACTGAACTGGTTGCGGGAAATCGCAGGTCCTAGTGGGACTGGGGCTTAACCGAGATGTGTTTTCTTCATTACAATGTAATGTGAGTAACCGAGATGTTTGTTTCTTCATTAACCCTCCCCTCTCCAGGTGGCAAATTGAAGCAAACACTACATGTATCTATCAAAACCTATCGAGTGACAGGTTGAGACACACAAGCTGTGGGAGAGGAGGATTTGGTTTTTCGATAGGTTGTGATAGTTATAATAGTAGGAGGGTTAAAAACACATAAAGCAATTATCTGACGTTTACTTTCATGTTGCACTAGGCTTGCCCTGTCCCTTGCACATAAAATACACTGTGTGTTTTGTACACAGCTACAGGTATGCCCCAAATTATTCATACCCTATGAACAATCTGGTAGTTCGCTTTTCTTTCATACATAAAAGCTGGATTGGCGGAACTTAGGCTTTAACTAATGACTTTTAGTTGGCATGTACAAATCTACATATATTTTGGTTTCACATCATTAGCATAAAAGTAGAAATAATAAATAAAATGATTCACAATACCCCGAATTTAGCATTGGTATGAATACTTTGGGGCATAACTGTATGATGTGATATATAAGCAATGGTTTTTAACTCCAGATGATATCATAGCTGGAAAGAGCTACATGTATTTATTGTTGGCAGGGATATACATTTTTGTACATGTACATGTACATTGTATGGTTAAAGAAACAAATAGCATTCAATCACTTTTTAAACCTAAAAGGAAAAAATATCAACCTTCCGACTAACATTCTTTCCCTCCTTGAAGAACTACTATGCATTTTAATTATCACAGAAATTTGCAAGTTCAGGAAATTACTTTAAAAAAAAAAGGATGGTCCTTATTTGACTGTGTAGGCTTCACTTAAACGTTAAGAAGATTACTAAATGAAACTTTTAGAAGTCATGGGCCTAATAATCACTCCTCATTTCTTCCCATTATTCTCAAGCAATTCTGACGGTGTTTATTTTCTCAGCTTGGGCGGACAAGAGGCTTGGGGTCAATCGGCCCCGCTTTTTTTGGGGGGGATGACATTTTGTCAGCATTTAACCGCCTGGTGCATTTATCTGGTCTTTATTGATTAAACCAAAGAACCCCAAGGGTCATTGACATTTCCCGGAGACTCGCCCGACTGATAATTCAGTTGTCCGACTCCGAGAATAAGCCAAGACTCTGACAACATACACGTCAATGAGGACCCTGATAATTGACTTTCTGGACAATTTACTTCTGACAAAAAGCAGGTTAATCCTATTGTTGCTGAGGGGACAGCGGGGGGGCCCACTAATAACAGTCGGGCTGAAAGGGGTTAATTTATTATTCTTGAAACAAAATATGTTTTTCACTTTCAATCTTGCTATTCATTGAGGCGCTGAGCCAGGACGATGAGAGTGGAATTGAATTTCAAGCGGGGAAAATTAGTAGGCAAAGTGATTTACCACACAACATTGAACAGACTTCAACAAAAAGGCTTTCTAGTTTCTATAATGTGCAAATTTTTGTCTTGAGTAGTGTAAACATATGGTTTCAGCCTTCAGAGCTATTATTGAAGAGACACTGTCCTTCTTGAGATATGGCAGACACGATAACAGGGATCTATAAAAAGGTTCACCCAACTCAAATGGCACCTCCCATTGTGTCCACCGTACATGTATCTCAAGATGGCCAATGAACACGTAGGCAATACGTAGGAACATCTTTAGACACTGAAGTCAACCAGCCCCAGTTCAATTCATACCTTTGAAAATTATGGCTTAAAGCTATGCTGACTGGCCAACAGGCAGCTACATCTACAAGGGGGTAAATATAAATAATATTGTTATATCTCCATCTTGGATACTGTATTTTGATTTGCCTAGAATGATATGATATCAGATACATCAGCCAGCCAGCTATTGAGCTGTATCATTGGTACCCATGCAATTTTCACCTACACTGTTGATAGTAGTAAACTATAATGGGAGCAGCGAACTAGCAGACGATCAGCTGTTTTGATCACGTGATTTGATTGAGTTAATTTCCACTGAGCAAATCAAGTTGAACTGAAAACAAAATTGCATTTGGCAATATAACAAAACAATTGTTGACTGCTGTGATGTGGGATATGGTACCCTCGGCTTCGCCTCGGGTGCCATGCATCCCCCGGGTGTTAAAAACGTCATGTCCCACATCACAGCAGTCAACAATTGTTAAATATTAGTGCTGTTTAAACATTTATGCAACTTGTCTAAGACTGCGAACTGAGCATTAAATATGGCTCTAGCACGACATGTGGGAGGGTCTACTAGCGAATCTTACCAATAGAGCCACTACTAATGCATATCCCTAGAGGGTTAAATATTATTTTGTTTTGTTTTGTTTTGAAATTGAAATTACCCAAGAAAAGGCTGAAGAGGTTATGATCAGAGGTGGTAGTGTTGGCGACATTTTAAATTGCCAACCTTACCAGTTATACCACACTTATGGTTTTCCTGGGCCCAGATCCAACTAACTCAAGGATAATTCTTCAACAGATTCCAGAGAAATTATCCCAATTTTCAGACCTATATACCCAGGCAGGGTGACTTCGACCATCGGTGAGACCAACCAGCGGCGGCGGAACACTTCTTAAAGTGGGGGGGGGGGGGGGGGGGGGGGCAAAGCAGCGGCAGTGCTATGTTTTTCTTTATGCAGAACTGCCAAAAAAGGGGGGCCAGTGGCCCCCCTGCCCCCCCCCCCCCTCTGCCCCCTCCCCCCCTCCCCTGTTTCGCCGCCAGTGAGACCAACTCACCTCCCCCTTTGGATTAAGAGGGAGTCTGTACACTAAGATGGATAACACCGGAAATCGCATGTAAAATGGCTACATGCCTCGTGCAGTCTAAGCCCTCAACTACCCTGTAATCCAGTAGTCCAGTCAAGTGCTATCAGGCATTAAATATTGGCATTTAATTAAAAATCCCATCCGGCCTCCAATATGCAACCCCCTGGTTATATTCATTTGCAGGGGGCGCCAGAGCATGAGAAATGTTGTGGGGGCCAAACGTTAATTGGCCTCGCTGTAACAAGCCAGGCCTCTGCAGACAAATTTTCAATAATTAATGAAGATTTCAAATCGTTGCAGACATTGTACCATGCCGTGTACATATTGCAGGCCCAACAGTGATATGAATCTGATTTGAGGGATCAAATTTTATATCATGTCAAACAAATGCTTAGTTTTCACTAGGGAATGGGAAGGGGTGGTCTGGCTTTTAATTGAGGGGGATTTAAGAGCAGCGCAAGGGGGAATTACAGCCCACTCCTGGATTCTCAACTACCCAAATTTTCAGATGTTATTAAACGTAAATTAGAACAGAGATTTTCTCTTTTTGCCCTATCCCGACGTAATGTATGAAGCACTGTATACTCAGTGCTTTCCGTACACAGTGCTTTACTGTATACAGTGCTTCATACATTACCTCTGGAAATGGCAAAAAGATAAAATCTCTGTTCTAATTTACATAATCATCCCCGACGCAAACAAAACCCAAAAAATCTTCACAATGTTATTATACATCGGACAGCTTTATAAAATTAAGTTGTGTTTAAAGTTTACATCATGTACACTGGGACAGGAAATATGTAAAGTGTTCTTGCCAAACCAGACGGGCCTGGGCATAGGCTTGGACCGAGAAAAATGCAAAATATATCAGAATTATTAATAACACGAAAATCCCACATAGGAAAATCCAAACTTTGCGGTAAAAGGTCTAATGTCTCGATAAGAACTCTCTGTCTTATTTCTTATTCAGCACAGTGCAGCATCATGACAACACATGGAAGCAAATTAAATTGTCATTCTCACATTCGTATATATTTTGTTCAAACTTGGCTTTTTGACTCCCCAACCAATCAGCTTCTCTTAAATGTCCGACACAAACACAAAGAGTCATTTGGAAGTAATCACTTTGCACCACTCACACTACCTTATAAACTTTTCTTCATACCGGTCACGACTGTTTCGGATTCCAAATACTTCAACTTCCACTGCAATTTCACTGTGACCCACATATCTCCTTCAATCTCGGGCTGGCCTGGAAGCAATAAGGTCCACTATGGCGTGTTTTCGCAGCTCACGCAAAATTGACGTGGACTTCTCAATCACATACAGATTAGCGCCAACTTTGATTGGTCCATCTGACGGACTGCAAAAACACAGAAGTTCTGCCCTGCAAACAACTCCATCTCAGGCACAAAGGGGCTTGGCAGATGCGGACAGATTTCAAAACACGAAGCACTGGAGGGGGCAATTTCAAAGCCCTCGCTTGACCTCCAGAAGTGCCATTATTAGATTTCGAGTTGGACAGACAGCAATTTGCATACAGTTGCCGGGAAGGCCAACGGCTGCTTCTTAAGACAGAGGAACAACATTTATAAAGCTGTGTAACTTCTGTAAGACACTTTTCAAGTTTGTTCAAAGTTACTCATTCTACGGCAAGCTTTGATTAACCATGAAAATGAATGAAATTTTTCGATTTTTTTTTCTCTCCAAGCTCAAAGTAAAGTTATCAACTTATGAAAAATTAGGTATTAAATAAATTTTTGTTTCTAAAATGTGCATATGTCCAAATTAATCAGGGATGTAACAGGGGTCGAAATTCACACTGAACCGGTGGACTGAGTCCAGTATTAGCATTGGTCTAACAAACTCAAAGACCAAACTAGACTAGAATAATGTTTACATTTTAAAGAAAATGATTTCACTCTGTAAATGAATGAAGTCTGCCTAAATTTGGATAGGCACTCGTCTTTAAAAGAAATAATTTGGTGTAGTGGATCACTCATACTACGAGCCTGAATGTCTAGCAAATATCTGTGTGAAATTCAAACTCCTGGAAATAAGGCAATGATAGTCAGATTATACATGTTGAGGCCTACAATCAGCCTCGCTTTTGCCTGAAAAACTTATCACTGATTAACACATCAAAAACAGCAACAGCTGAAGTGGGCAGCCCAAAATCCCACAGGACACAAGTGCATGCTATCGTCTCGTGTCAATCAAGTGATGACGCGCCACATGTGACTTTACTTTGCAAACCAATGGCTCTCCGTGAATTTCCCCGAGAAATTTTGAAGAGTCCCTGGAGGGACAATACATGGTAGCACAATATCCCCTGCTCAGCCTTCAGGAATTATCAGTCGACTAGCAAGAGCTCATGACCGTACACACAATTGTAACCTTTCACCGTAGCAAATGGTAAAAGCCTGGCCAGGATTGACAAACCGCACTACACATCAAGTTCCAATTGATGACAATTTGCAGCATGTGATTGACCCATAAACATCACATGGTAGATTGATTATCTGATAGTGGCAATGTTATCAGACATCACACATGAAAAATATGGCTCTTATTCGACTGGTATAGGCTTTGTAAATTTGTAAAAAAGTTCTGTCCAAGATAACGCTGACTACATGACAGACACAGTATTAAAAGCCAAACTCTGCTCTACTATATTTCAAGTAATATGTCAACCCACAAAAAGAACCAAGCTAGCAATTCGGTATAGTTTATTTACTGCGATAACATGTACACAGAAATAGCTGTGCGCCGTGTCCAAACTGAAATACAAGCAAAAATCAATCTTAGCAATGTCTACGCTGCTACATTTCATCACATCAGTTTTCTTTCAGTCTTGCCGTGTCTGACGTCAGTTGGCACGACAACTTGTTCCAAACAAATGGAGATTTTGACTGTTCCTTTGTTAACAGCCAGTCATGCAAACACATTGACACAAAATAACAAAAGTATTCTGGTTCCAAACATTGCATTGACGTCATCACTTCAGTAACTCTATGGGCTCCGTGCACAAGTACCCCCTCAGCGGCGCAAAAGGGAGAGTTGGGGGTGGCACTTGACGCCATCTTGCCTGACTGCAATTGCGGTCGGTACGCATATACATGTATGTATACGGGCCATGTGCCAATGCGGCGCCGACGTGTGCCTTGTAATATGTTTCCATCCTTCTCCGGGCAAATCACTGCATTATTAAAACAAACCGGTTCTTCTCAGAACCACACAACTTTAGAGATCAATTTGTTCTTGTCTATATATAAATCCATTTTTTCCCACGAAAATGGAGAATTAAAGAAAGAAAGTCTTCCACTTTTTCAAAAACTCTGTTTGAAAGTGCACACAACGCAGTTGCGTCATGTTCGTTCTTTACCCTCTAATAAAACGCGCACGCAGGACAGCGTTTAGACGCGGTGTCCTATCCAGTCTGTATAATGGAGATGGGCCCGCCCACTAGACACCGTTGCTACATGTATGTGAAAAAGCGCCCTCTTTTAGTGCGCACGGAGCCCATAAAATGTTCAAATTGAATTGCTCATTTGTTAGCACTTGGCTTTGTTAGCATTGAGATTTTCAATCAGATATTCAACCAAAACTTGGGCCCTTTCAATTTACAATTGGAGCTGGACACTCATAATTCTTACAGTATTTACATTGTATGCACAGGGCAATCTTCGCTTGTAGCACATAATAACCAAATAGAATGCAGTGTGAAGTGATGTTTTCATTCAAAAAAATAGTGTTTTATTCCATCATTCATATGTGGGGGAAATCCACTGGACTGAAATTTTCAATCAGAACATGACATTCTTGCTTTAATCTCAATATTTCTAAAAATGGATTTACCTCCGACTTATTTAGAAGAAATAATGTGAATTTTTTTCTTTGAAATCCTATACCTCTACGTGTAAAGATATTCCGATATTCCCCAAGATGCTCCATTTGTTGTCATCATCATTATCCGCACGTACCAAGGCGGAGTACTCGCTGCGTTACTGCCCAAAGGATTTTCAACACATCGTGAGTTTTCTTCCCCTTCCGTCTTTTTGTAACAAGTCCGCCGTGTAGATGGACACGCTGAATCACCCTCATCCTCCTATAAAAAAGGAAGTTTATTCCCCCACGCAACTCCTGGTCTCCGCGGGTCTGGCAAGTGACGGCTAAAGCAATGGCCTATCCAACTTGACGCGTCCAGGACTAGCCTAGGGATTTCCTATGGTCGAAGCAACTTGATTAGTTTCGTCAGAGCTTTCAGAGAAACTGTGTCAATGCAGGGGACGTACATGTACATGTACCGGTACCTGCAGCAAGCCCCACAATCAATCTTACTCAAGGTGAGCCACAGATAGATCCAAGAAATGTTTCACGTCTTACGCTTTGAGGTACAAAATAACACATATTCCCGTCAGAATTGGCGATGCCAATAATACTATGAATAGCACGCGAGTACAAAAGACTCATCGGAAAGTGTGTGAACCGTGGGATTTCGTTTGATCTGAGTATAAAATGAATTAGGTTTTCATCTTCTTTCGAGGTTCAGAGGGTTATTTTTTAGAGGATGAGGTGAAGATGCAATTGACAAAAGTTCCATGGCTTGAGATAGGTATGTATTAAAATAGTAATTGTATTAAAATAGTCAAAATAGTATGTAAGTGTAGGTATAGTCATATAATTATTAAGTATATTCACAGCCTATTTACTCTGATATGCCCAATTAATTAGAGAAATAAAGCATACCGAGTATCTTGAACTCATTGACAGTCTAAGCCAGAAAAATGTGTTGATCAAAACATCCATACCAATAGATCTTCACCTCTGTAAAGATTGCAAATACATGTGGGTCATTCCATAAATTTGGGCTCAAAAAGTGTGACATTTTTGGTGTCCCTGTTACACCCGACATGTATGAGATTTTTAAATTCAAGACACATTCTTCAATGACTTCTATCTCCAAGAGTGATTACGTAAAGCAAAGTACCTGCCAAACAAGTAAAAAAGTAGTGTGAAGTCAATTTGAATGTTTAATACTTGATGGAAATTACACAGGTCAGGTGTAACGGACACCCAAAAACATGTCGCACTTTTGAACCCCAAATGTATGGAATGACCCATGTACAAAGAGCTCTGAAGCCGACAAAAATTTCTGATAAATGAAATTAAACACGCAAAGGATTCACACTTTGCATCATTAGAAGAACTTGTTCTCAGCGAGTGCTGGTGCGTTGTCCAGATCAATATGTCTTAAACTGGGAATGACAGATTGAAAGAAACAAGCATCATTAGAGGGGAGTGGGGGGGGGGGGAGTTCCAAATGCAAAGGAGATTTAACTTAAATGGTGAATACAGGGCAATGAAACTTCCCAGATTACGTGTCTCTGTTCTATGATAAAGAAGATGGATGATATTTCAGCACAGGGAAAGCTTTGAAGTCGCCTCTGGCATGTGTGAAGGAACTTGAGTGTGAAAGGGGGATGTGTCAATCAGTTGTGGCATGAAGACTCCACTAGAAGGAGATAGAAGGCCACTTGAGAACTGACTCTGTCATCGCTGTTAATGACTACAAAATAAAGGTAAGAATTATCCCACAACTCGGTCAAAATGCCGAGGGCTGTAAACTTGGAATCTGTTGGTTCTCATAATGGCACTAAGTAGGGGTTGCAAAATTTTCTGGAATTTCAAAGGCAGTAAACTTCTACTGGGAATCTGGGAATTTTGTGGAATTATTAGGAATTTTCGTAAACTTTGGGAATTTTTCAACAGTTCAACATTCAAACAGATGGTTGATTCTGAACTAGGGTTTTCAGGTGGCTGAATGATTGCTTTTGAAGAAAGGAAAATACACTGACAATTTGGGAGACCGCATAGCTCAGTTGGTAGAGCGCTGTTATGGTATTCCAGAGGTCGCAGGTTCGAATTGCGCTCCTGCCAGTTTTCTTTGTTCACTTTGCAAAAAAAAGGGAAACAATCTATTACATATGGTTTCTCATAAAGGCCAATTTTATAGACTAATCTGACGAACAAAATTACATGTAGAAGCCATCTTTGGGTACCCAATCGGGCGGTGCTGCGCTCGCACGCGCGTCATACGCATGCTGAATTTTGAGGCGCGTGTTTACTTTGGCAATTCCATTGGTCACAGGCGCACTATAGTGCGCCCGTATGACGAGCGCGCGTGTATGGTACCGCTCAACTGGGTACCCAAAGATGGGATAAAGACTGGAAATGCGGGTAACACCATGTGAAAAACAAATCTCTTCTGGGAAGATGGCTTCTAATTCTTTTGGTCGGATTAGTCTATAGGGCATCTATAATCCCCAGGCCTGTATGGGATGTCTCCTGTCACTGCATCTGATGTAGTAGTTGTTATGATGCAATTTGCTTTGACAGCTTGGGCACATTATCACCTCTAGGTTGGTCTGTGAAGTGCAACCTATACCATTCCATCCTGTTGAATTACATCTCCTGACACTACCTGTACCAGTTCTGTCTGCACTTTGAAGACTTCCATCACTGCTTAGTACTTTGCTTACAAGTTACAGAGTGGGGGTTGGCCATTGTTTTTTCTCAATAGTCTATCTGAAAGATACGGAACACTGGAGGTGCCATCCAACCTGTTGAGATCCTGGTATTAATTGCGAAATCATTGAAATGAGCGGAGAGTTGCACTATGGCATTCTGAGTTCAAAGCAACAAAAATGACTTTTGAATCAGGGGAAGATCTAGAGGGGGGGGGGGGGTCGTGGTGGTTGCAACCCCCCCACTTGGGCTGCTGAGCAAAGTTGTGATAAGCAATGCTAAACCACATCCGTGTTACCAGTGGGTATACCGCTGGTCCATAAACTACACATTGTACCAGTATAGGTGGGTACAACCCCTCCCTAAATAAAAGGCTAGATCCGCCCCTGGCCCTGTGAATGGAAAGTCTATGTCTGGATTTGAACATTTTACATCAACAAATCTGCTGGTATCATACGCTAATATGTTGTATAACGGAATTCAATCTTGAAATACTATTTGTTGGTGACTGGATTTTCTTTGTCTGTTTGGTTGTGGGTTTGGTTTTTTCTTCTACAGAGAGTACAGTCTATGAAGTTCACTGGCTCTGAGATCTATTTTCTCTATTTGGTCATAAACTGACATTTTCCAAAGGTTATAGTGTGGGCAAGGAATAAGCTATACATAATTCCAGGAAATACCATAATCTCAATTTTCAAACATCCAAGGTGCCAGGTCACATTTTATCACAGGATAATGACATCTTTCGAGCAAGACGTCGGCATCTTGAGAAAATGTCACGATGACAGAATTCTGAGAAAATTTTTCCTGTTCCTCGCTGGTTTTAAAAGTCATTATGAAAGTGCAAAACACACCAAGTGATGATTTCAGCAAATTCAAGTTCAGAGAAAAATCAATAAAAAATGACAGACTCGGAAATGTTTGAAAACTCGGTATTTTAATCAGAATAGCACTAGGAGAGGCACCGTACACATGTACATGTACGTGCCGAGCATTGATCTTGGCCCAGCGGCATATTGAATAAATACAAGGTCCCATTTTTGAAATTTGAGTCCAGTTTAAACGTTTGGGAAAATTTCTAAACGGATTTGATTTTTTTGTTCATTTAAAGAGCAACTCCAACAATTCCAAACTTTTCTGAAGTTTCAATTTGATTGAGAAGAGTATGTCTAATAAAACAGATACATGTACATGTATGTGTCAAAATCCCTCTGTTTGACACAAGTTTTTGTGTTAAAAAATGAATTTGTGTAGCCTTAGCATCAGTATGTTTACTTGAAAGACATACAAAAAAATGACAGGATCTTAATATGGCACCTCTGGAGTTCCATACAAAACAAATGTTGATATTCTCTATCTCTTCCTGTAGGTATATGCTCTGTACCTCTGAAATCAACCTTTACTTTTACACTAAAAAGCAGACGTCTTCTCTACAAAAAGCCAGCACTCAAGCTTCTTAACATCAGTCACAAGTTCACAGAAGGGCTTGAGGGACTTAAACTTGACTGCACAAATATAGGGGGAAAAGCCATTATGGACGTCGGCCAGTCATGCGTAAAATGCTTGGAGGAAGACAAGCTAAAACATACTTCTGGAGTTGCTGTTCAACCTGAGGACTAATACCCTCACACACATCAAGAGGACATTTTAGAGTATATTTTATTTTACCACTTTTTTTTTGTTTTGCAGCTACAGGAGTTTAAATGTTCCCATTTCAAATGTCACTGACTCTTGGGATTAGTGGGGGAAGAGGGGAGGGGGTGTGAAAAGGATAGTCCTATTAAAGCTCGCTTAAATTCATTATTCGGGTGACAGGAAAGCTTTGCTCAAATCGAACTCACTTACACCATACAGAAAGGGCATCTCCGGTAGTCCAGTCCACAAAGTCCCATCAGTACACATTGAGCACACATGCATTTTTGGCGTGCAATTGGATTCTACACATGAACACGTAGACACAGTCGTGTTTTCCTATACTACTGAGGACAATGCTTTGTGTTTCCTATTAGACTAAGCACGTATATTTACATCCGAGGACCGATTGTAACAAAAGACCGACTCCCGAGGACAAGTAAGATTCCTTTGTATTTTCTTTCTCCTCTTGTCCACGAATGTATACAGTACAGTACATGTACAGATTTTCATGTTCAGATTTCACACATCCATTTTGGAAATGACCACAAAGAAATTTACATGGACGGGAAAACTAAATGATCTGGAGAGGAGACAATAATGATGATGATCATTATTTTCTATATTTTGTAGAGGAATGAAATTTATAACAAAACTGTCGAATGCTGAAAAAAAATATTTATAAATTTCATGAACTTGTTCCCCAGTAAATGGATAAAGAATGGTCACAGCTCTTAGAAAGTTACTACAGGGTTCCTACCATTTCATGAAAACAAAATTTCCTGATTTTTTCCTGAGTTTTCCCTGATGAATTTTCAAAATTCCAGGATAATTATTTCGACCTACATGTACATGTACATTTACATGTACATATCCAGTTCGACACGTCTTCAAAGAAAGATAAAGAGGGATTTCCACACTAAAAAGCCACCATAGCCAATCATCCAGTGGATACGCTGTTTGGCCATGAGACAAAATATAACAGACTGACCACTTTCTCTTTTGGTCCAATCAAATTCCCTGACTTTTCCCTGATTTGAGGCATTTTTCTCAAATTCCTTGACTTTTCCCTGACTGGAAAAAGCGAGACTCATTCTCCAGGTTTTCCCTGATTTCCAGCATGCGGTGGGAACCCTGTACTAGTAAGAGGGGTGTGGTTCTATGGTTGGCTTTTCCAGCACCCTACCATGAAGAAAAGGAAAGATAGATTCTGCAAAGAAAAATTGTACACAAAAATGCACATGAAGAAAGCCGCCTCCTTCCAAAATTTATCTCAACTTGAAAAAATCCTGTTGTATTGTCCATAAATCATGTAGCATAAGATTCACATCAATTGAAATGGAGTTATTGGCACCCGAGGGCGAAATTTTTGGAGAAAATCATTCGCGAATAACAAAAGCGCCAAAAGCGTCTCAAATTGAAGTCCATTGGTTCTTCTTCGAACTCCATCACTCAATACCAGTTTGTAATTATAGTCCACTCAACTCCCAAAATTTCATCTAATCCAACTCTGATGGGCACACAATGAATGTCTTCTCGGAAAACTATACATTGAATACATCTCTTATGGAATTCATTACTTCGGGGGGAAAAAAAAGAAGGAATTTTGCCTTGGACTTGGCCTGGGGAAGCTGTCGCTCACACCACCGTGCATAATATACCGGTAACGTAACGTGCATATCAGACCACTTAAATCAGGAACCTCCATAACTGGTACCCTGGTATCGGTTGCATCATTTCACCGAACCGTCACAATCAGATAAATGGACAAGGTATTGCAGTTATTTCAGCCACGTACATATGTCAACCTCACAAAAACGTGTTATTGGCCGACAGACATAGAAATTGTTGGTAGTATCAAACCAAACATTTTGAGAGGTACATGTAAGTTCAATTTTCTTTTTTATTTATCTGCATAAGATTTTAGAATGCAGCCATCAACCACAACACCATAACCTACATGTAGCAGTATTCATGGCAATTTTTTCCAAAACAGATATATTGGAAAATTAAGTTTCAGTAAGTGATAATATTTATTGATCGGTGCAATAATCTTATTTTGGATCTACATGTATATTGGTATGAAGTCTGGAACTTGCAACAGCAAATGTACTGTTGGAAAAAGTTTTTAAAAGGCTGGCAGACCTTTTTTTTTTTTAAACCCTTCACACGCATACCCCTCATCCCTTGCACTTTTAGGTCTACAAGTCTCTCAAGTAGGCTTTTGATGGAGGAGTAAGGGCAGTTACTGAAAAGCAGGAGGGATCTGAAACAAGCTTACGACCTACATCTACTATTCAACACATACGTGAACTAAATGTCAAGGGATTCCTAGTAACTCTCCGGTAAACATTAGGATTTCGGTCCATTTGCAGAATTTCTCAAGGGTATTAAACAGTGAGCCTTTAAAAAAGGAACACAGTTCAAATGGATACTACTATTGTCTTATAGTGTACTGTCAGCGCACCAAGAGAAGTCTGGGCGCTAGACATTTTCACGAGAGCCTGCTGATTGAATTTCAAAGAAACAGGCTGCACCTGGGAACAAATATGATATCATGAGTGTGACGGGTGACTTTGTAAGGTATTTGACACGTTAATCCTCCTCAATTTGCCCGCTAAAGTGCATACAATGTATCATTTGACAGAACTTTGTAATCATACAAATATACAAAGGCTTTACCACAATTCACTACGATACAATACTTGGACGGCCCGTCTGGTTGTTTAATACGGCAGTTTAACACGTAACCTCCTGTGCACTTTTTTCCCAGCCCGCCCAGAGGATATGAAATTAAAACGTGGCAAATTTTCCCGAGATGGGCAATAATTTTGAAAGATGAGAGGGCTCAGGTATTGCTTATAATTTGATAGCCGTCGATTCATTTGCATTATTTTGCGGCACTTTACACATTTGGCTTTATCTAATTAGCTATGCAAAATGAAGCGCGATCGCATTTTGGCTATCGTAGGTCTGGTTCCCTGCAGGCAAAACAATATCAAAGCATTACGTGTAGGACAAGTAGTATAGTTTACTAAAAGTAAACTGTAGTTTACTTAAACGTACATGTAGTATACACCATTTGCAAACATCAAAAAACAAAACTACTGAATTATTGCAAAATACCATGGAAATTTATATAGTTTTCCCCAATAATTGTCAACTGACAATCATTGGAAATAGTATAGTTCCCTGATAATTCCCCGACATCTATAAATTGCTCCATTTTGTCTAAAGTATGGTCGGGGAACCAGACTACTGGAACAGAATTTGTTCCTCTCCGTTTTCCCAGCATCTATGCACACAAAACGTTAAACAGGCCAGTGTTACAGTATTTGCTAGCACGCTATAAAATACTAACCCAAATATGAATTTATTTCTGAAAATTACAGCAAAAGCAAATGGTGTATACCACCTTTAAAACTGCTATGTCCTTATACAGACTGAAGATTTCAATAAAATGGATTTCCCTCACTGACAAATTATAAAATAAAATAATTTGTGAACAAAATAAGCACTTAATACACTGTGCACTCTATTTGGTCTGCCTAAAACTTTGTTATATTACCCCCTGTATCTGCTGCACGTGAAGATTGACATACATTATTATACAACACCTGAATAAATCCCAGTTGGTGGATCGTCGATCACGTGCATTGAATTATTCGTCCCATCGCACGACGCGAACCCGCACCGCCAAAAGACATTCTATCACATGGTTCTATCAAACGGTAACGCGTTTGATAGAACTTCCCTGCCGCCACAACACGGCTGTTATTGGACTGGTTCCCGGTCCCTCCATATATACATGTGGGGACCGGCAACCAGTCTAGGCTGTCATTCACACAAAATGGCAGACGGTGTTTCCGAACCGCGGTTTGTTTTCCTAACACTACAGACGACGAAATATTGGAACTCGTAAGCGATGCTGACGCTGCTAACACAAAGAGACAAATAAAATATGCAGTCAAACGATTAGAGGAATTTGCAAGACACGCAGGAACAACAATTAAAGCTTTAACTGATTCGGAACTGGACCACTTTTCGTCGCGGTTTTATGCGGGACTGAGAAGGTAAACGGCACGTTGTAACGTTACACCAAGAAATCCATGCATGCAATCTGTCGGATGTATTCAGGCGTTGTATAAAACAAATAATGAATGTTTCACATTCGTGCAATGGTAAGAATAATTTCATTCGGTGACAGATGGAATGGACATTCAATGAAATTCTCATGAAATTATTCTTACCATCGCACTCATAAACATTCACTATTTGTATATTGACATAGGATAGCACAAATACATGATTTTAAGAAATTTCCAAATAGAGTGCACACAGTGTATGAAGTTTCCTTCCATTATTTGCAGAAAGAAATTCATTAATTAAAACCCTAACCCTGCTGAATCCAACAGGATCCAACGATTTGATATTTCCGTTGGACCCTGTTGAATTGAGCAGCTAACTCATATTGTTTTTTTTACAATCCTGTTGGATTCAGCAGGCAACAGAAAAATAAGACACAGTTGGATTCTGTTGGATTTAGCAGGCAAGTCATTTTTTAGTTTTAGGTACTGTACCCAGCTACTTGGCATGTTGGATTGAGCAAGAAACTCATGAGTCACAGTTGGACTCTGTTGGATTTAGCAGGGTAGTCCTGGGGAACCATTACGGGGTCCATAACATAACAGTCCCAAATCATCCAATTTTAATATGATTTTGCATACAACCCTTGGGTACTATGTATGTACACCCATCACCTACTAAAGTGTGAGGCCTGTTGAACCTTAACAGAATTAAATAGCTAAAACAAAATATATTTTGTTCACTGCAAAAATCTACAAAGTCCAACTGACATTTTCCCATTCTTGGGTCTTGTTGGATTCAGCTGGGTTAGGCTTATACATTGGTTGTTATGAGATTCTTTTTTTAAGATAACTTTTGAAACTCACGGCAGTCCGGTTCAGGGAAGAGTTCAGCCACCGTTTATACTAAATTTTCAAGTCAGAAGTTTCGTCACCGTTTTCACGAAAAGAAACATGTGGATTTTGAAGAAAAAACATTTTCGAGATTACCGCAAGAGAAGTTTCTCCTATTTTAAAACTGCAAAAAATACTACTTTGCAACAACTTTGTGCAGTAAGGAAACATTCACATGATTCTATGAGAGGTGAATTTTTACGTGAACCCAGTAATTACAATTAACACGGTGGTTAATTAGCCTAAATTAATTAGTAAAGATGCGTGTCCCTTCGTGAAAACGAAAATTCAGGTTTTCTTACATTGTGGCCCTTTCTGTTCAATGAGTTTTTCCATATGGAAGGGGCGCACGTGTTTACGTGCGCGCAGCTGAGAATGTAACAAAGATGTGTGGCTCTTCGTGAAAACGAAAATCTCGGTTGACCTACATTGTACTTTTACGCCTTTCCGTGCAATACGTTTTGTACGCGTTCAAGGGGCAGGCATCTTTGCGTCTCTTCGTGAAAACGCAAAATGCAATTATCGAGATGTCTGCCCCTTGCATAATTAATGTAATTTGGAAATTAATGATGTTTTGCTTACAGAAGCATGTCAAAATGGTTAAGTACAGTGTTTTAAAGCAAAATGGTGAAAAAAATTGAAATCGAAAAAATTGTCATTTTTGACATGTGTGTCTCTTCGTGAAAACAGTGCCCGTTTGTGCAGTACTTTAATACCCTCCCGTTTCCCCGCCTGCCTTCTCCATCAGTACTATCCAGTTACAAGCATTTGCCATGACCATGAATGGATACCACGCTGTCTGTTTGTATGCCTTGTTGCTAACTGGATCATTCCGCTGGCCTAATGGTGCTGCTACATGTAGGACCAAATCTCTGAATAAAGCCGGGAGAATGGGAGAGCCGGGGGGAATTTGCGGGTCGAAAATATCGAATCTAGTACATTTAGGCAGAGGCTAAACTGCCATCCCATGTGTACGCACGACAAGACCTTCACAGAATCAGAGAGCTGCGAGATTTGAATAAGTGGCACGTTATGGCCACTCTGAGCGTTCATCCACGGCACAGTACGCGCACGCCAGAGACCACCACGAGGTGTCAAAAAAAGGTTCCCAATGCAGCTGACCTAAAAAAACACGAAGATTTCTACAATGGAATTCAAACCTTGCCCTTAGCAAAATTTGGCAAATCCACAGAAAGCCACAAATCATGTGGTTGTAAACATGTGTACGAGAAAAGGAAAAAGTCCACATTGTTTGTGCCTTAATTTTAAAGAAAGCATGTGTGCAGTGTTAAAATATGACACAATGTGTACTTGAATAAATCTGCTTCCGTAAAAACCTGCATATTGTCAAACTAACCACAGGTTAAAACCTGTATGTTAAATATGATCATGTAACATCATATGACACAGAAAAAGGCTTTTAAAAACCCTTGACTAGAACCAAAAAACAAATGCTGACTGCTGAATTTTAGACCAACATTTATGTCTAAAAAAAACATGTTTCATGCCCCTATTTGTACTGTACAGAGAGGTACATGTACACGTACTGAAAGCAAAGTCAACGGCATTATAGAAATTGAAATTTTTACAAATCCATGCAGGACAGCCTGTGCAGGCCCACGAAATCAGAAATGAAGGGAAATTGTCTCAAGAAGCCACTTGAGCTCCCGGGATCTCTGCTCTTTCCTTTGACTGGAAATCCAATCTGACATTACGTCTGGCTGACGAAGCAACGACAATACCGCAGCCGAATGTAACAAAAACAAACCCCGTCAAGTCTCACACCTGCCGAGCTTCATTTTGAGGAGGCACACTGCGCACCGAGTCCCCCAGATACCAAATCCCCCCAATAGTTCAAGGCCAGGAAGGGGAAAGATTTTAAGCAAAACAGCAAGGCAAGTATCAATCATTCATGGCAGTCTGGCATCGGCCTCTACAACTTATACTTGAATCCATATTTGATGACACTAGCAATCTGACGTCAGTCTCTAAGCTTCTAATTCGATCCATATTTGACAATATTAGCGATGTACATGTAGAGGGCATGCTGAGTTTATTTCCGCCATGAAGCTACATGTACCTTCATCAGAGTTATTCTTTCGCAAGACTGTGCTTGTGGGACAGTAATAGTATTATTCAATTTGTAAGCCGGTTAATGAAAAACCTTTTTTTAAACTACTGGTATGTAAGGCAACATGGGGGACAGAATTTGTTCAGCTATTCAAAAAATACGAGTTGAATTACATACATGTACACGTGTAGGCTA
Organism: Hippasteria phrygiana; assembly: GCA_037893225.1. Lineage (NCBI taxonomy): Eukaryota > Metazoa > Echinodermata > Asteroidea > Valvatida > Goniasteridae > Hippasteria > Hippasteria phrygiana. The sequence continues at coordinate 3,004,009 of JAZGUH010000022.1, read as the reverse complement.
CATGTACAATGTATACAAATCACAAAAATGATGAAATCATATAAATTGAAAAGAAAATTGGGGGAGAGGGAGAAGGGGAGGGGGATGGGGAGGGGGATGGGGAGGGGGATGGGGAGGGGGATGGGGAGGGGGATGGGGAGGGGGGTGGGGAGGGGGATGGGGAGGGGGGTGGGGAGGGGGGTGGGGAGGGGGGTGGGGAGGGGGATGGGGAGGGGGATGGGGAGGGGGATGGGGAGGGGGATGGGGAGGGGGATGGGGAAGGGGATGGGGAGGGGGATGGGGAAGGGGATGGGGAGGGGGAGAAGATTCTCACCAATGCATAGTTTTGCATACCAATATGCATACTTTTAAACATACTACAGTTATGCCCCAAATTATTCATACCCATGCCAAATTCGGGGTATTGTGAATCATTTTATTTACTATTTCTACTTTTATGCTAATGATGTGAAACCAAAATATATGTAGATTTGTACATGCCAACTAAAAAATCATTAAGTAAAGCCTAAGTTCCGCCAATCCAGCTTTTATGTATTTATGAGAGAAAAGCGAACTAGCAGATTTTTCATATGGTATGAATAATTTTGGGCATAACATTCCATCTGATGTTAATAGAAGCCATTGGCAATCATGGAAACCTGACTGAAGATGTGTTGCAATGGTATCAATGACCAATGACAAAATCTTTACACAGGTATGCTTTAGAAGTAACTTTTAACCTAAAAATGCGCTCACAAAAAAGATAATCAAAAACTGAGTTCTAGGGCTAAAGTTTGCCTCATAGATTGTCGCAGGATTATCCACTCTTAAATTCTGGCTAGGCAAACAGAAACAAAATTGTTGCCCACATCTCTGCACCCTCAGCCCCATCACCTGCTGAAAATGCCAGAGCACCTGATTATACCATTTGTCAGGGCACAGTCGGCAGAAACTGCACGATTTGTTTTTGACGTCATTTACAGATTTGTGACGTCATTCCAGACGTGAAGAGATTCCATTTCCCCCGTTGTCAGTGACGACCTTCAAGGAGGATTCGGCGAGACCGGACGAACTGATTTGCTGTATTCCTGCTGTAAATTCCCCCTACCAGGAAGGAACCGGGCAAAGATGTCCTTCATCCTTGGTCTCTTGCTACTAAATTATTGATTTTTAATTGCGCAGGCAAGCCGAGCATTTGGAATAACAAATGTGTGCATTTCTTCAGTGACATTTGCAGGACCGCCCTCACTGACATTTTGAGCGCCACTGACTAGTACACAAATGTTTCAATCTGACAACATAAATTCTTAACCTCCCTGCTGATGGTTAAGATGTCTGAAAAAAAGAAGTTTCACATTTGATTTTCAACGTGTGCATTTCCAGTTTGTGATTATGAACAAATTTACCTTAAAAATATGACGTTACAGTGCACACGCGAAATTGCTGCTGTACACGATTTACACAAAGTGCCAAATCAGAAATCAGAAATACATGTACTGCCAAATATACGATCCATACCTATCAAATTCGGTAGGCCTATGTGCAGAGTGGAGACATATACATGTACCGATTTACACTGGACAATTTATTTTTAAAAGTCAAATTCAGGCAATTTCAAAGAAAGAAAGAAAAAGATGAATTATTTGACAGATAGAAAAACCTTTGGGCATCATCAGAGTCAGTCACTTTGCGTGGGGAGGGGGGGGGGGGGGAGAAAAGAGGAGTTTACGCACGAATATCAAATTCTAAAGAGCCCAAAGGAGATCTGATCCTACGTGAAGAGTCCCATTTACTAGTAATGACAGCTTGCGGGTTACCACAAACACACCCGGCCACGGGGGAAAAAAGGAAATCACTCTTGATCCTTCGATGAGTGGGACGGCCAATGCCAACAGCCTGACCAGCGTGTAATCGTTCAGGCCGCAATGGGTGTCGCTTTATCACAACTTACGCCTTTGGTTTTTGTTTTTTGTTCGCGTCAACTGGAACGCGATGTCATGGCAGAGGGGACGGGCCGGTTATCGCCTTCCAATGGTCCGATGTTTGGCCAAGGACGAGCCGCCTCCATCATTCAACATTTGCTCGCATCATCCATTTGAAACTGCCTGAATAGATGCCGAATCACCGAGGATGAAAAGAAATCCCCCCTCCACCCTTTCCACCTGTGCGTACGTAAAGCAATCATGGGGGAGGTTGTGCGTTGCAACAGACGATGACGTCCGCAGATAATATTATTAGTCGAAGGGGATGAAAGAAACTAGTGCGGGTCTGCAATGGACTGTGTCAACATATCACTGCTCCTTTACACCTGTACACATACAGTAGAACTGATATATATTTTCAGTTCTTCAAAAATGTATGCCAAAAATATTGATGCTAATTCAGAGTGGCATTAAAATGCTCTAATTTGAGAATTTGGTTGACATCCTCCAGGGAAAAGGGTATTCAGGCAATCTGATTCCTAAAACTTTGAAAAACTCCATCTTCTGAAAACAAAGAAATCTAAGATTGAATTTTCTACAGGGCTGTAGAAAGTTACTCATACAGGCATTCATTTTGTCGGCTAAGACTGGAATATAGACCCAAATATACGACAGAATTGACTTAGAATGGTAGAATTGCGTCAACGGAGGTTGTGAAATAGTGTCCAATAACAGGACTTACAATTTCATTTTTGGCTCGGTTAAATCACATGCCAGAGCTTCTGCCTGCCGTCTATCTCTATTAGATCGGGTGCAGAAGCGAATCGTTAATCTGGTTGGTGAAGAGTTGGGCTCTCCAACCACCCCCCTCCCCCTCCCCCTTATTATTTGCCTAGAGTGGCTTTTATAGCCTTGCTTGGGGAAATAACTGCATTTTTAATTTATTTTTTGCTTATACACTATCATGGTCCTCGGAGCTACACAAATTTACGTCCTTACTCCCTCCTTTCTGGTTCTGAAGTACACGTATTACATAATCGGCAAATTTAAATAACAAATGAAAACCGACTGGAGTATACTCGTAAGGATTTGTTCTGAGCTGACCGTATCATACACGTAGTAAAGGGATACAGAACATTAATTTTGTTTAACAATTATGCCAATTCTGAACATAATCTATTGATAGACTTTGTTAAAGGCATACATGGTATCTTGTACAAAAAAAAGTTGATTGACAGAAAAGTTTGTTCTGCAATTTTCCGTTGACAACAACCACAACTTACACGGCATACATTATTATGGATACTAACGGCTGGCACAGAATTCAAAATTGCAAACAGAAAACAGGAGACTTTGCAAATACTGTACCAATTCTGTCGATAGCAGGTGTATGCTGCGCTAGCAGGGTAAAGGGATTGGTTTGTTTTGTACACGTAAGTCAACTGCCACAAAAGTGTTTGAAAAGTATCCGATTCCACCACAAAAATGTAGTGTAAATAACCATGCATACATGTACATGGGTCATTCCATACATTTGGGCTCCAAAAGTGTGACATTTTTGGTGTCCCTGTTATAAAGTGACATGTAAAGATTATGCAATTCCAGACACATTATTTTATGCCTTCTATCTCCAAGAGTGATTGTGTAAAGCAAAGTACCTGCCAAACAAGTACAAAATAATGTGAAGTCAATTTTAATTATACTTGATGGGAAATTACACAGGTTAGGTGCACCAGGGACACCAAAAATGCCACATTTCTGGACTCCAAATTTATGGAATGACCCACATGAACTTCCAGTTGAAAACGATCAAATTGACTGTTTTGTTTGACAAATTCTAGACTTAACGACATGTGCAGGCACTGTACACATACTCCATGGCATCCAATGTGTATTGCCAACACATGTACACATGTACACTGCACACAAAAAACAGAAGTCTTGGTCCCTGCATGCCCTTAATCCAATCATATTTTGCCATTTTGTTCCTGTCGGTGAAATCCAAGTAGCATCCCAGCAGAGTACCCAAAGGGCAACAGGAGAGGGAAAAAACAAATTAAGAGACTTATCTTCTTTTTTTAGTTTGGATAGCTGTTCAAGTTTAACAG